>CM060072.1:13862374-14050266 GCA_030533445.1 Cyprinodon diabolis | reverse complement strand
CAGAAGCGTGATTCCATTTATTACTGAGTCACGTTTTTGGAAAAACTATAAGTTTTCACCATGTGGAGGAAAGCTACAGAAAAAGATACATTCCAAGTTTGTTACCCTTTTTAGACCTGTCATCAAATTAAAACTAATATGGAAAGTACTTTAGACGTCTTTTGTGTCTTTAGGATTTTACTTTTTGTCTCATTTGTTTATGTAATCAGTTCAGCTGAAGTATATGACAATAAGCCTCTAACTTGGCAGCAACATTATGCAAATAATAATTCAAAATACTTTAATGTCAGCAGATGCAACAGTTTGTGTGGGAAAAGTATCTACTCACAGAGACTCGGAAAGGGAGAAAACAAAACAATTTAATCAAACCTATCGATTTACCTGTATAAACCTCTAGGTTTACACCGAGGGGTTTATACCTGTAAATCTATAAGTTTATACCTGTAAATCCATAGGTTTATACCTGTAAATCTATAAGTTTATACCTGTAAATCCATAGGTTTATACCTGTAAATCTATAAGTTTATACCTGTAAATCCATAGGTTTATACCTGTAAATCTATAGGTTTATACCTGTAAATCTATAAGTTTATACCTGTAAATCTATAAGTTTATACCTGTAAATCCATAGGTTTATACCTGTAAATCTATAAGTTTATACCTGTAAATCCATAGGTTTATACCTGTAAATCTATAGGTTTATACCTGTAAATCTATAAGTTTATACCTGTAAATCTATAAGTTTATACCTGTAAATCCATAGGTTTATACCTGTAAATCTATAAGTTTATACCTGTAAATCCATAGGTTTATACCTGTAAATCTATAGGTTTATACCTGTAAATCTATAAGTTTATACCTGTAAATCTATAAGTTTATACCTGTAAATCCATAGGTTTATACCTGTAAATCTATAAGTTTATACCTGTAAATCCATAGCTTTATACCTGTAAATCTATAAGTTTATACCTGTAAATCCATAGGTTTATACCTGTAAATCTATAAGTTTATACCTGTAAGTCTATAATTTTATATCTGTAAATCCATAGGTTTATATCTGTAAATCTATAACTTTATACTGGTAAATAAAAGTAATTTTGATGTTTTGTTTTTTTACAGTGTACATTGAGAAAAGGCTGATGTAGTTTAGAGGAGGTTGTGGCTGCTTTTTTAAAATCTGATTTCAGGTCTATTAAGTAAAACCTTCTGACCTGATATTTTAATCATTCAGCTACCTTTTGCTTTCATTCATCTTTTGCGGGTAAAGTATATTATTCAGATTGGGGAACACTCAGGATTTGATTTGGTAAGTGTAATTATAACTTTTTTACATCTCTTTTGGTCTGCATGTGGACCATTTTTCAAAAACAGAAACTTGACTCATTTAATAAAAAAAATGATTAAGAACAATTTGATGAGAAATAAGGACATTCCCTAAACACAGCAGTGTCTCAAGAAGTTTTTATACTTTCTTTATTTTATCATTATTATTTTCACTGAAGTTTGTGTTTTTGGTTACCGTTCCAAACTATGAACAATTTTATGGGAATTTCATTTTATACATAAACAAATGATAAAGCTTTGTTTAAAAAAGAAACAACCCAAAAAACAGAAAATGCGTGGTACATCTGTTTCTATTCAATAAAGGATTTTTTTTTTTCCAATGTCTGTTTCTAGTTAAATAGAGTCCTCATGACAGTGTGTCCATTTTCAAGTTTTGCCTATGGTTCTCAGCTGTGTTTAAGTTTAAACTTTGACTAGGCCATTATTGGTAAATTACCTTAAAGGTATAGTGGAGAATGTTCTTTTTCTGAGTGGATCATCAAAATAAGTGGTCCTCCTAATTGTCAATCATTCTGGTGATATGTTTACGTAAGGCCCTTCTTTGTGCTCGTCTGCATTTTCCCTTAACAGTGGCGATACTGACAGTGGAAAAAATGCAAATCTTGTTTTGGAAAGTAAGCTTGTATGAGTGATGCAAACAGAAACTTTTAAACAGAGCGTGCACAAGGAGAAATAGGCTCATGGATGCTCTCACACACATTTAATAGACATTACCCTCTCCGCAGTGAGTACAGGGTGTGCATGCACAGTTTTTTTTTTTTAAGTGAAGAGGGAGGGCCTTTTCAGAGATTGGTATAAATCCTCCACTTCACCTTTAATCATAATTGAAATTATGCACATAAGTCTTTTATCTAAATTAATGATATTGCTTGTTTAAAAATGTGAAAATCATAATTTTCCTTCTACTTCACAGTTGTTTGCCAAATTTGTTTTGTGTTGTGTCTCATTAAAACATCATTTCTGCAATGGGACCAAATGCTACAAAGTTTAAAGGGATAGATATCCAAGGCCCTGCATAAGCTCAAAATCGGACCTATGCATACCCCTTGTTCTTAGAGAAATTGAGAAGCAAAATCAAGCATAAAACATTGATTTTTTAATGAATTTGAATTAATTCCTCTCCCATTTATGTCTGTTTAAATATTCTGTAATGTTTATTACAAACATGACCACCAAAAGGAATTTGACTTTTTCTTGCAGCACTTATTGTTACAGTTATTATAGTATATAATTTTAATATATAATACATTCAAGGTGTGTATATCTCTAACCTGACTCCGCCAGATGGATTTGCTCCGCATATCCATCTGGAAACCTTCCGTTGAAGTAATTTTGGGAAGGGGCGAAAATACTGGTTAGCTGATTGGCCTATGTTGGTGATAGACGGGCCAAATAAACCAATCAGATCAACGAAGCATATGACGTAACAGAGCGACGACGAAGAGGAGCCAATTGATAGATCAAACTCTTGCCGAAACCACTCGGGAGAAGAGCAAAAACATCTTTTCCTCTGAGAAAAGCCTCCAGAGCAGTGCTTTGCTCTTCTTTCAGTGAAGAAATACAGTGTAATTCCGATAAAACTTGCTCGACAGCCACGCTAACGCTAGTTTCATCGGCTGAAGCCGCCATGTTCTTTAGACTGAATTGTCGCGCTTCTCGTTGCGTCAAACCTCAAGCTGCCTCAAAGCCAACGCTGATTGGACGTTCGTTTGGTGAACAACTTCAAATTTTCTTCAACGGAGAGTAGCCAGACTGATTATTGGTGAAATCTTGAAAGCTCGCAAGATCAGGATGGTCTCACGAGGCTAGTATATCTCTTCCCACAGATACAGCAGCCTACATAATTTCCTTTTTTATAAGTGTTGGTGTGTGTGTATCTACTTGTGCACTTATAAAAGGGACTTTTTAATAGTAATAATAATAATCAAACTTTATTGATCTCACATTGGAGCAATTTACCTCTGCATTTAATCCATTCCCTTGGGGAGCAGTGGGCTGCCATTGTGCGGCACCCGAGTAGCAGTGTGGGGTTAAAGGTCTGGCTCAGAGAGTCTGTGTTAACAAAACAATTTAAATAAGACTTAACAGATGAAAGTAATATGTACTTGGATATTAGGACTGAAATTGGTAATTTTTTTTTCCCTTGCCTGACAAGGTTTGGGTTAGAAATAAAGAATATTGTTCACTTCTTGGCTGCATGGTGACACAGTTTGTAGCACTGGTCATTTGCAGCAAGAAGGCTCTGGGTTCGGTCCAGAATCTTTCTGCATGTAGTTTTTGCATGTTCTCCTCTCCTCATGCATATGTGGGTTCTCTCTGGGTACTCTGGCTTCCCCCCACATTCCAAAAACATGACTGTTAGGTATCGTAGAAAAAACATATTCAACAACCCAGTTAAATATAGGAGATAGATTGTAATTCACTAAGTCTGCATTTTATTATCTTTCTTTACAAAGAAAGAACAATACAAGCATAGCAGCCCTTCCAGGTCCACTTTTTGCTCTGTTAGACAAAGGTTCCTCTCACTAACTTACTCCCCGTGGAAAGAATGTGAAGGTATACACACATACAGTTTATCAAGCAATTGCAGACAGTTGAGGAAAATAACAAAATTGAAAAATGAACAAACCCTGAGATAAGAGTCTAGCTTGTAATGAGAAGGATTATTTTTTTATCCCAAACACTCCTTAAGAGGTTATACAATTACTTGTCTCCCTCAGACACAATTTAGCCTTACAGCTGTGTCATTTTAGTGAATACTTTTCAAGATTAAATAAAATATTATGAAGGGGTTCTACCAGAAATTTAGATTTTTCCACCACATAAGTTAATTGTCTTCTCTAGATTCTCTTAATCTGTACAAGGCTGTATGTCTCTGTGCCTCTTTGTGTAAAATTTACTAGCAAAACACAGATACATGTTTTCTTGATTAGAGAATTTCATAGTAAAATGTTATTGTCAAATCCCCTCTTCTTAATAAGTAAAATCAACTTAGATTTTATTGAGTCAAATTTAAAAAGAACCTCTATGTGGAAAACCTTTTTCTAAGTAAATGTTACTCCAAAAATATTTTGAGTGTACTTGCAGCTGAGTGACAGCATATTTTTTCCATATTTACTTATAAGGTGAGGATCTTTTTAAGGCCGTCCTTTTTTGGAAGTAGGGGTAGATTGAGGACTAAGGTGCAAATTAGGTTCAATGTCAGAATGTTTATAAAACACGGATATGTGTAAGTGTGGGTGGATATTTATGGTTTATTTTGCTTTATGGACTCGGATGAGCATAGTATTCAAGACTATACATGTTGCTCTGAAAATGTGGGTGATAATCTACTGGAGTTCAGCCCATTTTTCTCCCAGTCTGAAGAAATGCATAGTAACAGTTGCAACATAGAGGGATGGATGGTGCTGACACATGATGACAAATGCTTCAGATGTTCATCAAATGCTCATGCATTTCCTCTTCAAAATAAGAAGCAACAGCAGATTAAATCCTGCAAAGCTTTTTTTATTATTATTTTTTTTTCAGGCAACTGCTTTTTCCTACAACTCTAAACTTCATGGACCCTGATAAACAGCACTGTGTTTCTCCCCCTTTTTATTACAGTTTCTCTGAGGCATGTTTGAACAGAAACAGAGCTGAAAGGCCCACTATGTGGAAATTAACCATTCTTATTGCCAAATTACGAGGATATCTGTTCCCTTTACTTTTAACAGTCGTTAGTATGCCTTCATGATGATTAACCTCAATGTTTTCCATGCAGTTTCTTGCAGAGGAACCCCTTCTTTACCTTTACCTTAAACACTGAGTTGACTTGTCTCACCAAAATTAGGAAATAGCCAAACCTCCCAGCATTCAGCTTTCTAGCTTTATAGAGTTTAATCTTTGTCATGCTAAGATTGAAAATACTGTAGCAGAGTTAAAACGATTGAGAAACTTAACTCAAATATTCTTTGATATTCTAGCAATATTCTGATGAAGCCTGACTTCCTCGTATTCTAACTTATGTATTCCAAATGTTGTTGTCCTGCTAACTTCAAAGTGTCCCTGTTCAACCACAGGTCTAGCCTGTACTTCTGTAAACGGTTGCAATGCAAGAAACGAATTTCCTGCAAGGGATTAATAAAGTAATTCTGAAAACAACGGCCACGGATCTGTAAAATATGAGAAGAATTTGACTTAACTATGCTGATGTGGTCAAGTTGTTCTCGTTAAATAATTTTAATTGGGAAAAAAACAAAAAAAGAAAGGAGTATTTTCACTTAAGTACAGAAAAAGATTTAGATGAATCGTTAATGAAACCTTTTATATATAAAAACAGACGTCACGGCTCAGAACAGGGGACCCAGTATTCAGGGCAGATGGATAATTCAAAAAGCGTTCATTCAAAAACAGATCTGCAGTAACAGCAGCTAGGGCATCTAAAGCCTGGTTTATAATTAGAAACCAGGTCGTCTGTGTCGCAGTTAACGCAAATATGCCCCTTCCCCTTCCGCAGATACTCTGGTGCACCTCTCACAAATTGTAGGTGAACGCAGATAGTGGCGCAGACAGGAGTCCTCTGATTGGTCAAATCTACATCCGCTCTACTCTAGGTGTATTTCCTGTTTGGTACCTTATGGGCTTGTTTTGTTTGTATGACCGCCATTGTGGAAAACGATTTGTGAATATGGACCAGCTAGAGCAGCAAGGTTCGCGAGAACGCCGGGACCCTTTTTCCACCTGGATCTCCGGGTTTGCCCCTTGTGTTTTTCCACTTTCTCACCGCCTCGGCAGTATCTAGACCCACAGCTAGTTCATGATTGTCCCTCTTGTGTTGTGCTGTGGAATAAACAGAGTGCAGACCACGCTTCAAAATTGGGCATAACTAAAACATATCTGCTTCATACCTGTGACAAGCTCACTGCGACACAATGCGGGAATTTAATCAGCCCTTAAGGCAAGAACCTCTGCAGAAAGGAAACACAGGTTAGTGACCACGAAAATCTGGCAGAGGAAGATTATGAGTCAGTCCGTGCCCAGAGAAAGAGGTTGATTCCAGCCAGTGGGGTGACAACAAGATGCGGCGGGCGCCAGTCTTAGAGTCCCAGACGCTGTAGTCCCAGAGGATGGAGAACAAGCAGGAGATCAGATCCAAAGGATGGCAGGAAAATCCAGATGGCGAAGCAAAAAGCCAATTTCAAGGACATGCTCAGGATGTAGAACCTGGAGATCAGAAGTCCGAAGAGGCTCCTGGGGGAATCCAGGTCTGTGACAGAAAGCAGCTCCAAGTTCAGCAAACAGGTAGAATCCAGCAGGATTAAAGACAGTTTAAGCAAACAGACCAGATGGAAACAGGCAGGCTCAGTCAATGAGAGGCAGAACAGGATCAGGTAATCAGAAACACTAAGGTAATGCTGGCACACTGTCCCCACTGACTAGAGAGTGACCTGCTCTGATGCATGGAAGCAGGCAGGTTAAATAGAGGCAGGAACAGGTGGATAAGATGAACGGTAATGGGAAACTAGGCAGAATTATACAAGTTAAGGAAATGAGTAATCAAGCCAGTCATCAGTGCCAAGATCATGAAAAAGCAAACTTAGAGATTGTATATATTTCTACAAATAGTTTTTAAATTAACAATAAAAAACTTTTATTAAATTCAAGTCAAGTATAAACTAATTGATCGTTTGTTATCAGTTGTATTATTTTGTTTTATTGATTAATGATGTATAGAAACAAAAATCCCGTAAACAAAATAACATATCACATAAAGATTTTTATGCCTAAAGAAGATTATTCTAGCTGCCAAAAGGCTTAACTTTATATAGATTTCTGGTCGGTCTCAGGAGTTTAAAGAAGGGCCTTGTTCCCTAATTGTAATTAGCAGATATCAACCTGAGTTATAAGTTTGAAAAGAGGAAGAGCAATTTTGAGTTATAAAAACACATTTTTAGAAATACAACCTTGTTTGGTCCAATTCCAGCTGTTTCTTTTGTGCACCTTACTTCATAGATCCTTTCTCAGTTGATCTGATGTAGGTCAGCTAAAGCCTGCACAGTTGGAGGTCGTGCTTTAAATGAAACTTTGATGTGTTAGAAAAGTCACTGAAACAAATTCATTTTGCTCTTAGCTCTACAGAAAAGTCTTTCAAACTCTTAACCCTTTAGTCTTTCTGTCTGGGACACCATCTACTAGCCGGATGTCCTGGTAAAGGCTTTTTCTAAGGCCTCTTGAAATGATTAGATCTTTGAATGTGAACTAGTCTGTTATTCATGAGAATTATTACACATCACAAATGGCAATATACGGAAACATAAAACATAATCATAGTTGACAATGATGTATTATGGATAGAGTAAAGATTTTTGACTTAATCTATGATGATTTTGTCTGAAGCCTGTTTTTCTAGTTCGAAAATTAGAATCAACTTATGGTTTGCTGTCTAATACATCATCTCATTTTTCCCCAAGTCATTTTTACATTGCCTCACTAATCCATCACAGTGACTCAGGAAACAGCAGGAAACAGTCCCAGAAATGTCTTTATCTGTATTGTATGGCACAATTCCTGCATCTTCTGTGCATTTGGAAATTGTATACAACGCAGTTCTTTTCTCCATCCAACTAGTCAGTCCTCCAATGACTTTAACTTTCCATTTATCCACCATGCCGAGTCAGAGGAGGTAAGAACCAATCAATAATGAGGATTCAAGTAGCTCCAGAGGTGTTGGGACAGCGAGACCCAGCCCATAGGGGGACACTCAGTCCTTTCTCACAAACTGGTTTTGATGCCAGAAATATAGAAGGATTAAAATCTTGGTGTCATCGCCCTTGTCCCATTTTAACTTATTTTAACTTTATTTCAAACAACCGAGTGAAAATAAAATAAAATAATAAAATTTCATGTACAGTTTCTGATACATGTTATTACATTTAAGCTTTTGTTAATAAATAACCTAAACATGATATTGCTTTATCTGGGCTTCTCTGTCTCATTTTTTAATAAATGTTTTAACTATGTTTGACTCATTAGGGATAAATCTAAATCCTAAGAAATACATAGAAATCTCATAATTGATATTTTTCTTTGCCCTGCAATGGACTGGCGACCTGTTCAGGGTGCAACCTGCCTCTCACCTGTAGACAGCTGGAGATAGACACCAGGACCGATCACGACCCCGCTTGGGATAAACGTGGTGGAAAATGGATGGATGGATATTTCTCTTCATTTGATGGGTGATGGTTGTTCAGTTTGAAGGAAGAGTTCCTCCTTCATGTACAATTTTGATGGACCATGAGAAAAATTGGTTTATTAATAGTAACATTGTTTAATTTGACTTATTATCAATTGTTTTAATTGCGTTACCAACTGCTTTTATCATGGTTTGAACTTTATTGAGATTATTTTACTTTTAATTTTCTTTTTTTTTTTTGTTTGTTTAATTAATTCAAAGCACATTAAATTGTCACTCTACTGCATTTTGCTAAATAAATAAACTTGCATTGCCCATCATTCTATAGTTTTCATTATAAGTCACCTGTATGATATCTGTTTTAAAACATTTTTAGATTATGAATGGAAACTTTTGTGATAAAATTTATTCAGATACGTTTTGAAAAATGCCTGGACTTTTCTAAGGAAATAAAACAAAAAACAAATATTTTTATACTGTGTTTAGCTGATGTAGATTTAATTACAGCACAATATACGAATGATGCTTACAAAAAAAAGGCAATAAAAGCATGTCCAGTTTTAAAATCTATTGTATCTAGAAGTTATGTGGTCAAGATAATAGGAAATAAATGACCTGATGCATGACCTGAGAGAAAGCATCTTTTACTTGGTCGCCAACTCTTTGCCTAGTTGTCAACATGTGGGAACTCAGGCTTGGGTAAAATGAAAATAAAATGCATGTAAAGAAGGGAAAGAAACAGCACCATGAGTGTGTGGTCAAAGCACAGGCGTTTAGAACAAACCCGCCACTAGGTGGCGCTTAGACGCCCCACATGGTACAAGATGGCCTCTCTTACCAACTAATTACATCATAATGTTAAAGTAGAGCAGTATTATTCAATCAAGCAAGACTTTGGAATTTATCTTATCAGCAGAAACAAAAACAGGGTGCAAATCTTATTTTTGTTAAACAATTTCAACATCTGAGGTGTTTGATGACGACACAGATGAGTTTTTAATTAGTAAAATCCTTCTTTTAGTTTTTTTTTTTCTCTTTTGTATCTGCATATCTTACGGAATATATTTATCTTCCTTTTTGATTCCCACCGCTTTTTTTTCCTTTTTTTTTTTTTTTTAAAGCAGGATTCTAAATTTGGTATGACACATACTTTTGTAAAAGTAAAACCAGGAGCAATGAGTCACTTCCTTATATTGTGCTAATATTCAACTGGTCAGAATGTCATTGAATTAGAAAATCTATTTCTGATATGCTAAGAAAAAAGGGTGTTTAATATATTATATGTGTTTAGACTATATATGTATGTGTTTATGTGACTTTATTTAACTCTACATACACCGGCCACCTACTCTAAGGGCCCCCGAGCTTGTCCTGCTTACTCTGCAAATCCAGCGTTTAATGGCTTTCAGCTGTGATTTGCTGACCAACTGCTGATCCCTGTTTTCTACTCAGTGGCCCATTGCCATTTTACTGGTGATTGGACGCCTAAAGCGCAGCGGTGTGCTGGACAATACCAGAGCTTTACATTTTACTGGTGTCATCGACCACAAAGAATGGGCTCCTGCCACCGTACTACATTTCAGTCTGTTTACAGTGTGGGGCCACAGTAGACAGGGCAGGGTTTAGGTCTGTGTGAGCGTGATTGTGAAACTACAGGATTTGATAGATGTGTTTGGAAACTTATGTGGTCTGAGAGACTAGACCTTAACAAGACAATAGAATTGCCTTTTACATCCAGCAATAACTTCTGAGTTCTCTGCGAGTGTCATTCAGTCTCACGACAACAACAAAGGGGTTTGTGATAATTCACAAGTCAAAACCAACAGTATGCTCTGAAGGACCTACCGTCACAAAAATACTTTTAAACTGTGCTATTGTGTGTGTTTCGTACCTGGTGTGCTCTTTAACATTTAAAACTTCATAACCAAAGTCTAATTGAAAGTCCATTAAACTGATAAAGAGATATGTTTTGTTTTATGGTTATGAAGTTAAGATAAGTTTTCAGAATTTCTTTTCAGGAGGATTGCAAAACCTTGAGCTCTGTTGCTCCACAGCAATCTTAAAACTATAGCTACAAGTAGTTCATCTAGGTGAAGCCAACCACTGGCAGCCAGCTAAGGGCTAATATAGTATCTGGAAATGCCAAACAAATGGACCATTTGCTGATCATGGTTTTTTAAGTAAATTAAGAATTTTGACGTTTTCTATTTTGAAATGATTCTGATTTTTCTTTTAAACTGTAATAAACAAGACAGACTTTTCAAACAATACTAACTATGTCTTAAAAATCTTTTTTATATTTTCAGTTTAAAGTTATTTGTCAGCTTAGATGCACAAAACAACTTGACTAAGAGAGAAAGGGAAAAAAAAGAGATATTTTTCATCTCTCTTTTTTTCTCACAAATGTGACTGTTACAGTTGGCATACCTCTAGGATCTATTCTTAGGCCCCTTTACTTTAAACATATTCTTTTCGAAATTTGACATACAATGTTGCTGACATACATGTCAAGCCTTGTCTTTTTGTGACGTGTAACCTTTCGAGAATCTCTTTTTGGGCCCATTTTCATCCATTTTCCTGCCTATATAGATGTAATATTTAAATACTGGTTGGAAACTGTTATATGTCATGCTAACACGGTCACAAAATCCTTACGATACTATAATTCTTCCTCACCCACCACGTCCGGTCTCCCTTTTTTCCTCCAAGCTTGGGTCCTCTACCAGAGGCTTAGGAGATTGAAGGTTCTGCTCAGTATCTTTGCTGTTCCTAGAACTGCACTTTTCTGGACTGAGATGTCTGATGTATTTCCAGAGATCTGCTGTAACCACTCTTCAAGTTTGGGGGTCACTGCCCCAAGTGCCCCAATGACCACAGGCACCACTGATGACTTGACCTTCCTGGTTTTCTTCAGCTCTTCTCTGTTCCGCTGATATTTCTCTAGTTTCTAATATGCCTTTTTCCTGATGTTGCAGTCACTTGGTGTTATGTCAACCACAATGGCTTTCCTCTAATTTTTGTCTACCACCACAACGTACGGTTAGTTTGCCATTACCATTCGGTCCGTCTGTATCTGGAAGTCCCACAAGATATTGGCTCGGTCATTGCCTAGCATCTTTAGAGGTGTGTCCCACTTTGATCTTGGGATTTCCAGCCAATACTCTGCGCAGATGTTCCTGTACACTATTCCAGCCACTCGATTATGGTGCTCCATGTAAGATTTCCCTGCTTGCATCTTACACCCTGCAGGTGTGTGCTGGATTGTCTCAGGGGACTCTTTGCACAGTCTACAGCCGGGGTCTTGTCTGATGTGGTAGATCTGGGCCTCTATTGCTCTGGTGCTCAGGACCTGCTCCTGTGCCGCTATGATTAGTGTCTCTGTGCTGTCTTTCCTTGTCACCTCTTTGAGGTTTCCACTTGCTTGTGGGATTCCAAGGTACTTGTAACTGTCCTCAATGTCTGCTATTGCTCCTCCTGGGAGTGGGACCCCCTCTGCGTGGACTACCTTCCCTCTCCTAGTTACCATCTGACCACACTTCTCTTGTCCGAATGACATCCCAATGTCTGTGCTGAAGATCGGGGTGGTATGAATCAGTGAGTTGATGTCTTGCTGATTCTTAGTTTACAGCTTGATGTCATCCATGTTGCAGAGGGGACTGATGGTGGCCCCATTCCTGAGTCGGTATCCATAGCCATTCTTGTTGATTATTTGGCTGAAGGGGTTCGGAGCTTAATAGAACAGCAGTGGGGACAGTGCATCTCCTGGTTATATGCCACATTTGGTCTGGTGTGGTGCAAGTGTCTTGCCATTGGCCTTAAGGATGGTTTTCCACAACTTCATTAAGTTTGCAATGAAAGCTCTTAGAGTCCTGTTGATGTTGTATAGCTCCAAGCATTCATTGATCCAAGTGTGTGCCTTTGAGTCGTAGGCTTTCTTGTAATCAATCCAGACAGTGCTCATGTTAGTGTTTCGGGTTCTGCAGTCTTGAGCGACTATTGCTATGTCACTTGGTATTGACATAGCAATACCAAATGACTCTTCTGTCTATCAGGAGCTGATGTTTGGCACCTCTGGTATTTTTACCGATTCCCTTCTGAGTTGTACTCGTGTTGATCCATGTGCTTGCTTATCTTAGCCACTATGATCCCGGACATGAGCTTCCATGTTGTGGAGAGGCAGGTTATTGGCCTCTAGTTGGATGGGACTGTGCGCCCTTTGGTTAGCCATTCAGGCTGGTTCCAATCTCTCAGCAGTTCATATATATGATATATAATCTATCCCTAATGTGCTGGAATTTATATTGTGATAAAATAAAAAATAAAAAAGTAAAAATGAATATTTTATAAAAATATTAACTAAATAATGCACCAAAAAGACATAATATAGAGGAAAGTTTTTTTATAAGAGTCCGTTATTTAAGGGTGCTTAAATTTAAATCAAAGCTCATTTATAGATATAGGTAAAGAGTTTAGAGATGGTTTTGTATAAAAAAAGAGAAATCTACCATACTTTGAGTTGAAATAAAATCTGTTCACCCGTATTGGCATTTGGAGCATTCCAAAATAAATCACCTCTAATGTTATCTTAAGAGTAGCCAATCTCCTGTGTGAGTATAAAGAGAGATATTACGGTTGTAAAGTTCGAATTGTCGATTGTTGTTGGCCAGTATTATGATCCCAAGGTACTCTGTAAGTAGATGTTAAATGCTGCAGATAAGCCCTGCGATCTTGTAATTATTGCGCTGTCGATTCCTGGCCAAAGGATTCATTTTGCTTTTGTTTTACTGAGCTTGTGGCATCATGTTGTGTCTCTACAGGAAAAAGGTACAGCACTCAACTAGAAATGCAACAGCCTTTAGCTGTAGCTTGGATGTTCTGTTCTCAGGAAATAAATTAAAATGCATTTTCTCTGAGCTTAAATTCTTTAATATATCCTAAAAGTCAGATTACTGATCGTAAGGGAACTGACCAGGATCTACATGTATAGGTTTATATTTTATCCTTGCTGCAAATCTTAATCAAAAAAAGTTATCAGACTACAGGATTATTATTCACATTGGGTATAGAAAGACTTCTATAACCCTGCATCTATTAACAATCATCTTTGATATTATGCATAACATGTGCAAAAGACAAATTATTATCTCAGAGGGTCACAGTGTAAAACAAACTGCAATGCGCTGGTCTATTGCTGTGGACATTCTCTGGGTGTGTTCAGGATTAATTACCTCCAAATCCAAGCCTCAGGTAATTCTCGTAAGTCAGGACAAAAAAAATCAAAGTTATTTCCCAAGCATTACATTTTTCAAAGAACGTAGTGAAAGTAGTCCTCATTGGGTTTAGAAAATTTGCAGCAAGAATGACAATTCCAAGAACTGGAAGTCCCTCCCAGGCTAAACAAAGAGAAGAAGAAAACTGGTCAGAGAGGCAGCTAAGAGGCTTGTCTGTATGGGCCGTGGCGACTCCCGCCTTAATGGCCAAGCCCCACACAAACACTCCCTTCAAACTCAGTATAGTATATAAAAAAAGTAATTTTACCTTATAATTAACAAGCATATGACATGTTTTTGTTGTACTTTTTTTTTTAACCCAATGATAAACCTATTGTTAGGGTCTTGTTTTTTCTGGTGTGAGTGAGCTTCCTGTCACAGAGAGGATCTTTGCTGGTGGCTGGCCCGATCCGCATTGCTGCACACCAGAGAACATTTCTCAATTGAGATGACTATATATATAAGGTGGCGAATGATCATCTCTCTTCGCTGGTTGATTAACCCTGATGGTATTCCAGCAAAAGGCCTACACCAGGAACATCTTTCTTGTTGATGTTTGTCTTTTTGTGAATCTCATTAATGTGAACTGTTCCAGACAACCAGTGAACCTCGGTTCGTCTCTGATTTTAATGGAGAAGGTCTTCCCTTTGTGCAGCAGTTCTCAGTCTTCATCACCTGCCTGCACACTCTTTAGCACGTCGTCTCTTACAAGTACCAATGCTCTCGGATCTCACTCACATTCTCCTGGACCTTTGGGACACAGTCTGCAAAGCCCGCTGAAGCAAATCCTTACAGATCCATGCTACCTCCCCTTCATCTCTAAAGTAACCAAATCAATTAGTCATCAGTTATCATCAACCAACTCCTTCCTGATCAGCCTGCTTTCTCCCCTCAGACCAACCAGAAAGTTCAACTAACTTGCTGCAGTTCTCCGCTTCCAGATTCCTGACACTTTTGTAAATAAAACGTTAAAATTTGCTGGTTCTCCATTTGATACAGCATGTAGGTAAAAAAAATACAAACATGACACCTAGTCTTTATTTTGTCAACAGAAGTTACAGAAAAATGTAACTTCTTTTGAGGTGACAAAGCACTATTTAATTAATTTTATTTTGACCAGCCCTCAAAGCATCTGCCCCATTCTGTTCATTGTCCAATGGCTGTCACAAATGCCTGATTACTGTCCCATATTATAAATGTTGAAAATATCATGCCTAGATTTTAAATCCTTAGCTTCTCAAAATCTGGATAGAGAGCTATGAGGCTCATAATAAAAAAACAAACTGTGCACTATGAGCTGTGGGATAGGCTGGTATCATGAAAGCTTTTTCTAACAAAGAAATTGTGAAGCCTAAATCAGATTTGTAAATAAACAGAATAAAAGTCTTCTAAAAAAAGTAGGTCTGGTATAAAACAAGACTTCAACACCAATAGAAAACAATATTCACAATGAAGCACAGTGGTGGCCTTACCATGCTTTGGGACATTTTGTTTTCCAGCTTGAACAGATGTTTCAGGAATAAAACTTTCAGGTCTCTGTTAGAAACAAATAAGAAAACCATAATCTTTCAACAATAAAGAACCAGAAACATTTTATACAATCGAACATAATAAGATAAAACATTTTGAATTGCCCCATCAGAACCAAACCTAAATCCTACTGTATACCTGTGGTGTGATCTGAACACTTAAAATGTAGCCATTTAAAAAAAAAAAAAAAACATGTAAAGATGTGCAATACTGCAAGTGCAAGTCCTCCTCTCAAAATGGCTGTGTGTTAATAAAATGACCTGCTTTTATCTTGGTATCACTTTTGATAAAAAAAAAAAAACTGTGATCCTAACTAGGGATGGAACGGTTTATGAAAACTGTCCGAACCGTTCGGTTCGACTGTCTCGGTTCGGTTCGTGTGTGTTGCGTTCGGTTCATGCGCTGCTCCTTTTTCTCATAGGGGAAGCGTTTACACTCCAGAGCAGAAGGTGGCGGTACTGCGACCAAAGCCAACCACCAGTAGTAAACAAGAAGAAGAAGAAGCGAAGCAACGTAGCCGGGTGTAGCAGAAAAAAATCCGTTGTTGTGGAGAATTGTGTGGGTATGGCGAGTGGGAAAGAACGGGAGTTGGAAGACGCGCCAGCAGCACTTTATAGGTCTGCTGTATGGGACCGCTTTGCATTTAGAGTGACCTACGATGACGGCGGGAAGAAAGCTGTGGATAAAAGTGCAACAGTGTGCAAGCATTGTGCAACACAATTTTTTATGCTAACAGCAACATGACCAACATGTCATGCTAACCCCGAAATCCCTCATACTCTGTCAGCAACCCCCGCTCCGCCCCGCTGCGTTCCAGACCGGCTGCACAAAGCAAAGCCTACAGCCTCCACTGTGGCTCCCGTCCCTTGGAAATGGTAGAGAGCATGCGCCAGATGATTAAATTCAAAGCAGCAAAACATACGGAAATGATCCAGGGTTTCCGTGGATCATTTAAAATAATCACAATCCATTATTTTTGGGGGGATTTTTTCATTAATTTCATACATTTTTATGGGATTTCGCTGTAACGATCAACATATACCAAACCGAACCGAAAACCGTGACCAGAAACCGTGAATCGAACCGAACTGTGGATGTTGTGAATCGTTCCACCCCTAATCCTAACAGTGCTGTGATTTTTATATTAGCAATAACTCCAACTCTGCTCTCTTGCTTTGGTGGAAGACTGAACCCCTGGTTTTCTATTAGTCCTACAGGCACATTTCAAACTAATACAAATATACCAGAGGTTTATTCATTTTAAAATCTCTGTAATATTTATGTAAACTGTAAAGAGTCTAGAGTTGGAAAGGTGAGCTATAGCCAAAGACTTTGCAGGAGCAGGAGTTGGGAGGCCAGTCCTGTCTTGTCTGCCTCACCCCTTTCACCCACAGGGCTAAGCCTAAATAACTGTGGGAGTCTGACGGGGTTTCTCACTTTTCTTGTCCCACGTGTGTATTAGTATGCAGATTTTTTTTCAGCAGTTTCATTTGTGATAAACTAAGGAAAAGGTTCTAGATTGGATGTGGGCAAATAGTTTGTGTCTATATTTTAACACACGTAGTAAAATAGAACAACCAGCTGTGTTAGTAATGTTGAAAAAGTTGCTTAGTGTATGAAGAAAAACTAGACACTAGATTCTGTAAGATGATAACTACTAATCTCCTCTGTGAACATGGGCAGGTTTCTCATGTGAAACACTCCACATACTGTACCTGTCAGTGCACACTGAATAATACTACACCTCCAGAATAATGCAGCCATAAAGCAGCCACTGCACTATAGGGAGTAACACCCATCAGGATCTCTGTTGGCTGACCACATACTTTAGGCTTTCGTCATAATCTAAGTGCCTTGAGAGCTGCAACTGAATTTTCTGCAACTGTTTGCTTCCATTTTTAACCCTTCCAGACAGACATGGTGGCATTAGCTTTAACTATACCACAGTTCAGTGTGGAAATCTATGCTTAAGCTCCAATGTGCATTTTGAGCATTTGGGAATCTGATCAAATTAGTTAAATTAAGAACAACAATAGTCATGTGTTCAAACAGTTCACAGTGTAAATACTGTATAATATAATAACTGTAATATAAGCAAGAGAGATTAAAAACTATTTATTAAACTGTTTTATTATTTATCAATAACCTTTCGGACAGTTGATCCTCACTGTATCATAATTAGCCCTCAGTGACTGGTATTTGAGTTATGAATATTTAAGATAGTGGCAAGGAAATTTTATCAAGCAAATGCCAGTTTCTCACAAAGGGTATATTTACACTGCTGGTCCAGGAATTGGTAAAAGTAGAGAAGATGAAAACCTTCAGTCATCAATGTGTCTTTTCAGAGATTTCCAGACTAGTCCAGTTGGTCCCATGCAGCTGCAACAGATTATTTTAGGGAAAACATTGTGCTTATCAAGAAGGAGAAAAAAATATGAATGTGTTCAAGACTAAAAGCAGATCCATCCATCTCCACGCTCCATGTTTTTAACAACAAGAACTTAATATGGCATTGCTCCATCAACCTACTGTATCATCATGGCCTCATTCTTATATTTTAAGCACAGCTCTTTTCTTGTGAATAGACTCCAACAGTCTGTTACTTAAATATGCATCTCTTACTTCACATCCTTTTACATGATTGTACTCTGCTTTATCTGGTACCAGGTCATGTGTGGCAGCAGTTTAAACAGAGGCTCTCAGACTTCCCTCTCCCCAGACCACTCCTGCAGCTACTCTGGTGGAACTCCGAGGTGCTCGAGCCATGAGACATAGTCCCTCCAGAGTGCCGTGGACTGTCCCTTTGGCCTCCTCCTGGTGGAACATGCCGGGTCCCAAGGGATGCGACCAGGGGGCATACAGAACAGATTTATAAAACACCTCATTTGACTCTTCTCGGTGTTGGGGAGAAGCAGCTCCACACCAAGCCTCTCCCAAATGGCCAAGTTCCTCACCCTATCTCTAACTCCTCTTTCCCACTGAAATTAGCGGGTTAACCTGGGTTTTTCAAACAGGGGTCAACTCGCTAACAATCATCATTTGGGTCCCTTCCCATTGCCAAAAGAAAGGGTCTGATCATGATGTTTGTCTGGACACAAAATTAAGATGGGTTAGTGTTGATGAATTCAACAGTGCTACAGAAATCAGGAAAGTAACCAGTGGAAAGCAACATCGAAGCAAGCCAGGGCTTAGTAAGTGTGCTGTATTGTTTCATTCTTTTATCTGTCCTAATCCCTTTGACCAGTGCTGCACCAATGTATCGAATGTAAACAGATTTGTTTCTGCTTGTTAGATCAGACGCGACTGGCGCACTGTATTGACGCCATAATTTAATGGGTCAAACCGAGTCTGAAGTTTCCACAGCTTGCTGAGCAGAGCTGAGGCGACTTTAACACGGGTTGCTTGCCAAGTTGTTTGACCAAGGTTGACAAAGGTCCCTGAGGTGTTCCCACTGCCACTAAAGGCTGATTATTCCCGGGACTAAACTGGGTTCTCGGCCAGTGGGAAAGGGGTATAATGGACCGCCTTTCCACCCTGCAGAGAAAGATAATTTCAGCTGCTTTTATCTGGAATTACAGTCAAGACAAAATGCAAGCGAAAATTGTTGCTTCAAACTCATCCAGGAAGAGTATGTCTTGCAAGTCAATGACTCAATGCAATTGATTGGTTTTCTGCCCATCTGACTGTATTTTCTGACTGTATTGATTTAAAAAGGAATTTTGTCTTTTGGTCATTATCCAGATTTGATGACCATAGTTGAGCGTAGGAACATAGACCAAGCAGTAAAATAAATAGAGAGCCTTTCCTTAAGACTCAGCTGTCTCTTCACCACAACAGACTAGTACAGAGTCCTCATTATAGCAATAGCCAATCCGAGGCACAAGGCAGCCAGCAACAGAACCATGTCATCTGTAAAAAGCAGAGACGATACCTACTAGTCCTAAAAATCGACTTCCTCTGGCACTTGGCTTCGCCTAGAGATCCCCTCCATAAAGGTTATGAACAGGACCGATGACAGAGGGAAGCTCTGCAGGAGTCAAACATGCATGGGGAACAGGTCTGGCTTCATGCTGGCAATGCAGACCAGACTTCTGCTCTGCTTGTAAAGAGACCCTTTGTCTTCTTATAAAGGACCCTAACTCACTACTCCTGGAGCACTCCTCACAGGGCATCATGAGGGACAGAGCACAAAGCACATGTGGACTGGTTGGGCAAACTTCCATCAGCCATTGAGCACCCAGCAGATGGTGCAGAACCTGTCCAGTGTCCCAAGCTCAAGAAGAAAACCAAACTGCTTCAGCAATCAGTCAGACTCTCCTATCCAGCATCATGGCCTTCCCAGGGAGGCAGAGCGGGGTGATCTCCTGGAGTTGGAACACTCCCTCCGGTCCCTGTTCTGGTCAAGGGAAACCACCGCCCCAATCTGTCAGTCCAGGGGCACTGTCCCCAACTGCTACAGAATGTTTAAGAGGCATGTCAGCCATGACAGCCCAACAACATCCAGAGACCAGAGGGTTTCTGCCACATTAAATGCTGTATGGCCACAGGTGCAGAGGGTCGTCTTATCAATAGAGGCAGATTCCATGACATCAGCCTCCCCCAGAATCTGTAGAAGCTGTCAGAATAAAATATCTATATATTTTGGTATCTTAGATTTAGACTAAGACAACTTTTATTGTCAGTTTGTATACACAGAGTGTATAGAAAAAACATTTTGTTTTGTACAGCTTTCATGGCATTACCATTCCTTAAAGTGCAGCAGTGAACAAATCACATGCCCACATTTTGGCCACATTTTTATGTGTACACCCCTTTGGCCTAGTAAGTCTCAAACTAAAATGTTTTTTTTTTTTTCTTTGCTAATAAACAGTATAAATAGATGTTTTGTAGCACTTTCTGCATTTCTCTGGTTTGGTTGAACATTTAATTTCCCCTTTAAATTAACGGGTCAACCCGACTGTGGTGTTCCCACACATGCCGATCTGAGGCGATTTTTACACGGGTCGCTTGCCGAGCCGTTTTTACCCGGTACATGCATCATTGAGCTGTTTGCAGTTCCACTAAAATCTGATTGTTCCCGGGTTTAAACAGGTTTTTCGGCCAGTGGGAAACGGGTATTTGATGCCCTCCTCAATAAACAGGTGTACTGCATCTGATTTTGAATCGGTATTGTTATTGACTTATCATTATTGTGCTCCAAAGTTGTGGTGTAAGATATGCACATAAGCAATAGGAGACTAGTTCAGAACGCCCCTCTGGGCATTGCAAACCTAGCTGATAATCTATAGCAAGGGTGTAACTTTGTGTTGAAAGTTGGTGGGGACGGCTCATAAGGAAAGTGAGCTACCTGCGCAACGCCTTTTTTTTTATTTGTTGGAAAGGATAAAGCCAAAAAAATGTGAATAACATTTATCAATTTAATGCTTACAGTTGAAAACATAACTGTTACAATATTCACTTATATATTTTGTGCAAAAAATATCACATAAATCTAAACAGACAGTACAAATCAAAGAAATCAAATAAATATATCAATTTTGTAGAACATTTATTGACGGTCAATTTAAGGTCACTTTTTAAAATTAATTTACTTTTAAACCAGGACTCGGACAAGATCTTATGGGGCCTTAAGCAGAATATGATTAAGCAACTCAGTCTTTCTTTCAAGAACATCCACCAGCAGGGTATCAATACTGATTTGATAGAATCTGGGAGAGCGGACTATGTTCAACCATCCATTTTCTTTACCCTTATCCCTCAGTGGGATCAGGAGGTGCTGGTGCATATCTCTAGCCACGTTCTGGGTGAGAGGTGGGATCACCCTGGACAGGTCACCAGTCTGTCGCAGTATGTTCAACCAGCTTAAAAGTAATCGGTAATCAGATTTATTATTTGCACTTTTACTAAGTGAACTTTCTAACTCCCTTAAATCTGAAATTCCAATGCCAAAATTGTTTAAATCTTTTATCTTTGGACCCCCTGCAGAGTGACGTCACACCTGCAAGATTATATCCTTACCTTCCTGCTAGATTGCAAAAAGCAGCTTGCTCATGAGTTGTCAACATAACACGCTAAATCTTAAATGTACGTGGACATATAAAAGAAAAAGGGGCGCAGTGCTTGCTACTGAATGTCAACACTATGACAACTATATAACAAGGTCAGGAAAAGGTTTTAAGTGAAGCCGGGATTAAAACAGTAGCTACAAGAAGCTTCAAATAAAAGGTGTTCTTCATGTTCAACCTAAACACCAACTCCGATAGACCATCAGTAGAGCAGGTGTTTAAATTAATCAATCACTGCTGCGAAAGCTTATAGCAGTGAAAGCTAATATACCACAGCCATCACTTAATAAACGCAAAATAAACAACCCTCTAAAAACGGAAAACTGTAATGGACTGAAAGTCCTGTTTTTTATGTGGGAAATTATTTGCGTGTGTTTTAGTATAATTCTGATTTATTGGCGCTGTTGTCTGTTTCTATAGCAACGATACTGAATGTAGTGTAGCTTAGAGACCTGCATGGGTCGAGTTTTACCAACCCGCACCCGCCCGAACCCGTTAGGATGTCTACCGAACCCGACCCGTCACCCGCGGATATTTAACCCGCAACCCGACTCGTTAACACATCATAGGCTATTGGACGCTGCGCTGCACCCAGTGCCTGATTAATATAACATTTCTGATGTCCATAACAACACACACGCATAAAAAAATCACCAACTACCCGCCCGCACTAAAAAAATATCCGCCCGACCCGTTTATTTTTATTTATGTATTTTTCGCGGGTACCCGACCCGTTGCAGGACTCTAGTGTAGCTGACACATTTTGGAGGGAAGCGACAGGTGTTATGGGGAGAGGGCGGAGGGGGGTGATGGGGAGAAAGCGAGAGGCAACAGATTCTTTTTTCTGAGTTTTTTTGTCGGGGTTTGTGGACGGTGAGCAGCGGGGAGAACTTTTTTTATTTTCTTTCTGAGGAGTGGCATGAATGGGGTTTTAATCAGATATACACAGCACCGAGAGCAAAATACGCGTACAAAATATTGGTGGGGACTGTCCCCCTACCGGTCAAGATTGGTGGGGACATGTCCACACCAGTCCTTAAGGAAGTTACGCCTATGATCTATAGAAATTACACATAACCTGGTGGGACCTGAAGAGGACTGTGGAAACCATAAGCCCTGCCAGCCTTAAAAAAATGCAGCGGGTAAAACAACTCTACATTGATATGAGAGACAGAAAACTGAGTTAATGCTGCTAAAGGATGTTCTATAGGCTATACGGAATCATGGGTTGGACTTTCTAATGACTCTAAATGTAAGTGGGGGCCAAAAGAGCATACTAATAAATGTTATCTTTGCAAGCCAAAACATCCTGAAAGGGTTAAGTGTTTTGCAAAGGTCTATACAATGAGCCATTTCACTCCTCTCACTGTGGGAGCAGATTTATCTTCACTCGAAAAAAATATGCAGAAACACCTTTATTTTGAAGACATGCAATACGATTATTCTTTTAATTTTTTCCCCATTTAGGCATACTGAAGGCTTAACGCCTCCACAAAGCTGCAAACAGCTCTATGAAGGTGATAACAACAACCCTTATTTAGCTGCTCTTTTATAAGAGCAGCTAAATAAGGGTTTATAGTAGCCAGAAAGTCCTACAGCCAGGATCATAAAGAACGGGATGAACATCAGGGGTGGTAGAGCAAACATGGTTAATGTGTTTTTGCAAGACTTAAGACAACCTGGGGTCCAAATACACACCACCCTTAGGATCTTCTACCTATTCTAATTGTGTAACCACACTATTGTGCAAATATCCAGTCTTATTTTAGTTTGTTTCCAAGGAGCCAGACTGTTTTTTAATCCCTGTTCTTAAGAAGCAGTTCTCCAAGGTTTTGGAGGTCTTTTGAAGATTTTACCAAGCACTTTTAAGTCCAATCAAACTTTAATATTAACTCCATCTTTAATCTTTTAAATTACATAACCTAGAGACACATCTCTACTGGTGTGCACCTCAGTGTAAACCAGCATGTCCACGTAAACTCTGCAAGTATACCAGCTGGTTGTGGTCAAAACATGAAAACTCAGATTTAGAGATAAAAAAAAAGAAAAACGGAAAAAAACAATGTGAAAGTCGGGGTTCGGCGCCTGGCGGGGCACGTGCACGTACACTATATTGCCAAAAGTATTTGCTCACCTGCCTTGACTCACATATGAGCTTAAGTGACATCCCGTTCCTAATCCATAGGGTTCAATATGACGTCGGTCCACCCTTTGCAGCTAGAACAGCTTCAACTCTTCTGGGAAGGCTGTCCACAAGGTTTAGGAGTGTGTTTATGGGAATTTTTGACCATTCTTCCAGAAGCGCATTTGTGAGGTCGCACACTGATGTTGGACGAGAAGGCCTGGCTCTCAGTCTCCGCTCTAATTCATCCCAAAGGTGTTCTATCGGGTTGAGGTCAGGACTCTGTGCAGGCCAGTCAAGTTCATCCACACCAGACTCTGTCATCCATGTCTTTATGGACCTTGCTTTGTGCACTGGTGCACAGTCATGTTGGAAGAGGAAGGGGCCAGCTCCAAACTGTTCCCACAAAGTTGGGAGCATGGAATTGTCCAAAATGTCTTGGTATGCTGAAGCATTCAGAGTTCCTTTCACTGGAACTAAGGGGCCAAGCCCAGCTCCTGAAAAACAACCCCACACCATAATCCCCCCTCCACCAAACTTTACACTTGGCACAATGCAGTCAGACAAGTACCGTTCTCCTGGCAACCGCCAAACCCAGACCCGTCCATCAGATTGCCAGATGGAGAAGCGCGATTCGTCACTCCAGAGAACGCGTCTCCACTGCTCTAGAGTCCAGTGGCGGCGTGCTTTACACCACCGCATCCGACGCTTTGCATTGCACTTGGTTATGTATGGCTTGGATGCAGCTGCTCGACCATGGAAACCCATTCCATGAAGCTCTCTGCGCACTGTTCTTGAGCTAATCTGAAGGCCACATGAAGTTTGGAGGTCTGTAGTGATTGACTCTGCAGAAAGTTGGCGACCTCTTCGCACTATGCGCTTCAGCATCCGCTGACCCCGCTCCGTCAGTTTACGTGGCCTACCACTTCGTGGCTGAGTTGCTGTCGTTCCCAAACACTTCCATTTTCTTATAATACAGCTGACAGTTGACTGTGGAATATTTAGGAGCGAGGAAATTTCACGACTGGATTTGTTGCACAGGTGGCATCCTATCACAGTTCCACGCTGGAATTCACTGAGCTCCTGAGAGCGACCCATTCTTTCACAAATGTTTGTAAAAACAGTCTGCATGCCTAGGTGCTTGAATTTATACACCTGTGGCCATGGAAGTGATTGGAACACCTGATTCCAATAATTTGGATGGGTGAGCAAATACTTTTGGCAATATAGTGTATATACAGGTGCTGGTCATAAAATTAGAATATCATGAAAAAGTAGATTGATTTCAGTAATTCCATTTAAAAAGTGAAACTTGTATATTATATTCATACATTACATACAAACTCATATATTTCAGATGTTTATTTTGTTTAATTTTGATGATTACAAATGACAACAAATGAAAATCTCAAATTCATCATATCAGAAAATTAGAATATTACTGAAGACCAATAAAAACAAAGGATTTATAGAAATGTTGGCCAACTGAAAAGTATGAACATGAAAAGTATGAGCATGTACAGCACTCAGTATTTAGTTGGGCCTCCTTTGGCCTGTATTACTGCAGCAATGCGGCGTGGCATGGAGTCGATCAGTCTGTGGCACTGCTCAGGTGTTATGATAGCCCAGGTTGCTCTAATAGTGGCTTTTAGCTCTTCTGAATTGTTGGGTCTGGTGTATTGCATCTTCTTCTTCACAATACCCCATAGATTTTCTATGGGGTTAAGGTCAGGAGAGTTTGCTGGCCAATTAAGAACAGGGATACCATGGTCCTTCAACCAGGTACTGGTAGCTTTGGCACTGTGTGCAGGTGCCAAGTCCTGTTGGAAAATGAAATCTGCATCTCCAAAAAGTTGGTCAGCTGCAGGAAGCATGAAGTGCTCTAAAACTTCCTGGTATGTGGCTGCGTTGACCCTGGACCTCAGAAAACACAATGGACCAACACCAGCAGATGACATGGCACCCCAAACCATCACTGACTGTGGAAACTTTACACTGGACTTCAAGCAACGTGGATGAAGTGCCTCTCTTCTTTTCCTCCAGACTCTGGGACCTTGATTTCCAAAGGAAATGCAAAATTTACTTTCATCAGAGAACATGACTTTGGACCACTCACCAGCAGTCCAGTCCTGTTTCTCTTTAGCCCAGGCAAGACGCTTCTGACGCTGTCTGTGGTTCAAGAGTGGCTTGACACAAGGAATGCGACAGCAGAAACCCATGTCTTTCATACGTCTGTGTGTGGTGGTTCTTGAAGCACTCACTCCAGCTGCAGTCCACTCTTTGTGAATCTCCCCCACATTTTTGAATGGGTTTTGTTTCACAATCCTCTCCAGGGTGCGGTTATCTCTCTTGCTTGTACACTTTTTTCGACCACATCTTTTCCTTCCCTTCGCCTCTCTATTAATGTGCTTGGACACTGAGCTCTGTGAACAGCCAGCCTCTTTAGCGATGACCTTTTGTGTCTTGCCCTCCTTGTGCAAGGTGTCGATGGTCGTCTTTTGGACAACTGTCAAGTCAGCAGTCTTCCCCATGATTGTGTAGCCTATAGAACTAGACTGAAAGACCATTTAAAGGCTTTTGCAGGTGGTTTGAGTTAATTAGCTGATTAGAGTGTGGCACCAGGGGCCATCAATTTTGAACCTTTTCACAATATTCTAATTTTCTGATATGATGAATTTGAGATTTTCATTTGTTGTCATTTGTAATCATCAAAATTAAACAAAATAAACATCTGAAATATATGAGTTTGTATGTAATGTATGAATATAATATACAAGTTTCACTTTTTAAATGGAATTACTGAAATCAATCTACTTTTTCATGATATTCTAATTTTATGACCAGCACCTGTATGGGCACGTGTGAGTTTAGAGGATCAACTTTGTCTTCCCATCTTTTTAAACTTATATTTACACTGACAACTGCTTTAAATCACACTAGTGACATACTATCACAAAATGAAAAACATTACGCTAAACAAACAATCGCCTGTGTTAAAAACTGTTTTTTTTTTTTTCAGAACACATGTTCTCATATACTACAGGCTGATGTTTGTGCTGCTCGAGGCCCACGTCATACTTGGATCCACAGTGTCTTCACGTTGACTGGGAAATTTTAGCACCAAAACCAAAAAGCGTTTTACCCCATAATGCTTACAAATGGTTGCAATTCTCATTGTAAATTATTTATATGCAACGCATTGACAAGACATGACATGTTTTCTAATTTTCTGCAAAAACAAAAATATAAAACATTTATCTGTAAAATAACAGCTTTATGATTAGGTCACACATATTTGAAGCAAGGTGCTTAAAAAACTGGTTGAAATGTATTTTTTTAATTAGTTGAAATATTTGTAATCAATTCCATTTACTTTTGTTATAATGGTCTTAATTTTTTTGTCCAATGCACATCATACATAATATATCCCCGTTACTAAAACATCACAATAACTAGTATTTGGATAAGGTTGGGAAAAGTATGGTCTTGCATTATTAATATCTAGCCTTTCTCTTTTTACCTTATTTATTTTTCTTTCTTTTATTTTTTTGTAGTTGTTATCCGAGAAACGCTGTTTTCAAACAGCCACTGAATGCACCATTCCAACCCGACCCCAGGAGCGCGCTCCCTACGTTTACGTGGCTACTCCTCCTCCTCTACATAGTACGTGCGCGCACTCGTCTGTCGCGTGGTGGGGATCATCCATATTGCTGCTGCTGGTGCTGATAAGGTTCTAATCCTAAGAGGCCGTTGGACACATTTATTCGCGTTTTTCTCGTATATTTTGTCTCTCGGTGCTGACCGCTCCGCACCCCGGGCCGAAACTATTTGGGTCTCGGAGCGAAAGAGGAGCGGTAGGCCCCCGTGGAGCAACTTCACACTTCCCTGAAATTGAAGGCGGATTCGGACTAGTGAGTAGGGGGAAAGGAAGGGATTGTTAAATCCTTAGAAGGGGGTGGGAAGGAAGACGGTGGTGGGGAAATGGCCACTCAGGTGGAGGCTCTTCTGCCGGGAAACCCTCTTGCCAAGGCGGAGGAGCATGGCAAAGTGATCCACGGCGAGCCGGTGGAAGTGGCAGAGGAGGAGGAGCTGCAGCGGGCCAAGCGACAGCGAGGTGTAGCGGACAGCGGCGCCGAACTGGGAGGGAACACCGGCGGCGAGGGGCAGAGCTCCAAACGGGCGACGGAGCTCCAGCAGGACGAGGACAGCAGTGACAGCGGGGACAAGCTAGGCGAGGGTAAAGGCAGCGGGGGGAGGAAGGAGTTTACTGAAGCTCCCCCGCCCAAGGTGAACCCGTGGACCAGGAAAATGAACGCGGTGACCGTGGTCAGCGTGAACGGACAGACACACACCGGTATGTTCCCACCAGACATCAGCCTCACATACAGATAATAAGAGATAAATAGAGAAATAAAGAGCTGTCAGTCTGGATATATTTGGAGTTAAAGACCCCCACCCTCCTCACACTGAAGGCTATTCTTAGGGTCAAACATGAGTGCCTCTCAACGTAAAGTGGTCACACCCTTTAAAGAAATACTTAATATGCTCGATCTGTTCTCTCTGGATTGGTCTTCCACATGATTTACGATCTTAATTACAGCTAACATCATCTAAGGGTTGTAATTTAATGGTTTGGCTCTCACACTACCTTTGTGTTGTTGCTTATTTAGGAAAACCGTGTTGTCAAAAAGCTTGATTCCCTGTGTATCCAGTTTTTATTTAATGTTTTGTTTTTGCTGTGTCATCATTTCTGTCTGATTGCAAACTTTTTCACGTTGGTAGTCCCACATGATATCTGCAGCCTGACAGGACTCCGGTTATTATTGGCTTGTAAACTATTTGAACTGATCTTTGCTTTTTGTTTGTTTTTGTCTTTGGGGACAGGCAGCCACGCCAAGTCAGAAATACGCGTCCGTGCTCTCTGCATGAGTTAAAGCAGAATGAAATAGCTGTGGTTGGCTTTGTAACAGCTTAGCCAGGCTAACAATAGCACACACATACACTCCCCTTCGGCCTAGCCTGTCTCTTTAGCCTTCCCCGTTAGCCCGGATCTCATCTGGCGAATGTCCTTTTTTTTAACCCAGCCTGTTTGGGTTATGTACCCCATCCTGAAACATCGCCCATCTTGAAAACATGCTTCTTTAATCGCTATAAATGATCGGGTTTGTTTAGAGGCGTCACGTGCTCACTCCACGTGTTCCCCGAGAGAAAAGGCATGGCTGCTTTCAAGCTAGCCACATTAGCCGCCTGTCTGCAGCCCCTTTAAGGATAATTGTTAGCTTAGGGTGACCAAAATCAGGAGAAAGGGGTGATTGGCGACATGTAAAGTGGTTGTCATGTGTGGTGTTTGCTGCTAGGAACGGTAAAGAGCTTCCATACCGTCTTTCAACCAAGCTAGCTGTTGTTAGCATGGTAGCAGGGAAGCTATGTCATCACTGAGACCCATGGGAGAGAAATGTCCCCATTAAGGCAGTTCAATTGTAATTTATGTAGCTGATGGAAATATTAGATTTTAGTTAAATCTTAGAGCAGAAGTTTCCAAGTTTTTCCTCCCTTTTTCCCACTTTTCTTCGATAAGTAAGTTAAAATTGTCAAATATCTGAACCACTTTTATATCAGTTACATTTAAAATGTGACTGCATTTCAAAATGCATAGCAGTAAGGAAGGTATAGTAGGGGTAATTAATTTATCCACATATGGTTTTCATCTGATTTTGCTTTGTCACCGAAATTGACCTTTGTTGGGTAATAACTGTTTGTGCCACCTTTGACAGCTTTAGTACCCATTGTTTGTTTGTAATAATTGGGCATAAGTCTTTTACATCAGAGGGAAGATATAAATGCACAATAACCTTTCAATTAGGGCATAGAAATTATCAGATTAATTATGATTAATCTAATTTAGCAGTCTCTAAAACTTGCCTTTAGCTGACAGAGCAACACAGCAGTAATTATACCAACATTGTAACATGAAAACAATTTGCATTTAAGATAACTTTTGTCTGTCAATGTCCTCTAACTAGAAAAGTGAAAAAGTTTTAATGTTCACCTGGTTTAATTTCATAAAGTCTTTTTTTATGCAGTTAACATCAATTAATAACAAGAAAATAATAGACTGGTTTACACAATAATCATTAATTGCAGCCCTACTTTCAACAATTGTTTTGGGAATCTTTTAGATTTCTTTTGGATAAGTTTTTATTTTGAAATACCTGTTAAATGTCATTCGAAGGCAAATCAGTTTAAATAAGTTTTGAACTTGGACTGCTTCAAAACCTTATTTTATTATTACTGTTTTTGTTTTAAAGTTATAGAAAGGGTTAGTGGTTAGAACGTTGATCTGTTGCACAACCAAAGTGTTCAGCAAGGTCATGAACTGATTTTTGTTTTAGCTGTTTATGGTACCTACATTTATAGATTTATCTATTAGATCAAGTCAGATATCGGAAGAGTTTTTATCAGACCTATATTAGAGCTTATGGTTTATAATTTTTTTTAACTCGGGGCAGGTTGACTTGAATGCACTTATTCCCTTTAATAAATCAAACATTCCCTCGAAGACGGCTTTTTATATTTAATGTGGTAATCTTTGATTTAAGAGAATGTTTCATCTGAAGCATAGGAGTGTCGCAGAAATGTTAAAACCTTTCTGGGGGCTCCTATGTGTCACTTAGTGATTGCCTGGGAACCCTTCCAGGGCTGCTGTAGAAGGCCACCAGCACACTTCTGACTCCGAGGACTCCACTGGTATAGAAATTGTATGGATGTGTTTCTATCAGTGACTGTTTTGCATGTACTTTTATTGCCACGGTAAATTGTCAAAAAGATTAAAATGACTGAAAAGTGTTTTTATATTTTTGTTTGTTGGAGGTTTAAAAATCAGAGTATTAGGTGTGAAGTTGCTTTATTTCATGTTCAGTTTTCTGACTTGGTGTGAATTTAAAGTTGAAACTGACTCTAGATTGAAGCCTTAAAAAAACCTTTGCTATAGGGCTTTTATTTTAGAGACGGCACCATGTTAGGGGGGAAAAAAAGCACAAAAACATTTTTTTTTTGTATGTTTTTTTTCTGAGGCTCTCTGATCTGTATTCAGCTTTGACCAAACCTTTTTTTGTGTGTGTGCGCAATCCAGTTGGGTTGTTTGCAGTGTTGGTAAATGTTTTCTTTCTCTCCCTCTTAAGCAGCTTTTGGGCTGCAGACTGTATCCAGGATCAGAATGAATGTGCTCCTGAAGTTGTCGCATTAGTGTTTAATTTTGGCTCAGAGTCAGAGCTAGAACTAAAGAGGCAATGGTGTCTCTTTAGTTTTTGTTGCATTCAGAAGCCCAAGTTGTTGAAATGCAGATACTAGCTCGCCAGGGGACTCTTAGCAGTGTTGCTTCTAAAGCTTTGTTTGTATTCCATTAGAGCCAAACCTAGGGTGCTTATTAGTGTCTGTGCCATATAAGCAGTCTAAACTCAAAGCACATGCAAATATTTGCCATGTGTCTCTTATTGAAACATGAGAAGGTAAAACAGTAGACATTGGATTGAAAAATCCAGGCTGAAAGATGTCAAAGCTCCAAGTGTGCAAGTCAAAATGTTGGGTCAGATCGTGGGGTCAGACAATTGAATTTGTGGAGATTCAATGAATAGACTCTCGTAGGGTTATATTGATTTACATTCGATTAATATGTAAAGTCTGATATTGATTTTACTCACAAATCATTCAAATACATTTCTTTAAGGTTTATTTAAATGTTTTTTCAGTTCCAAAAAAAATTCATATTAATCCCCAAAAATCAATTCATAAAACAGAAGATCTGTTTAACAAATGCAGCTTCCTTTGTCCTCCTCTGCCACCATTGTCTGTCATCCCTTTATTAATTTGCTGTTAAATGTTGACTTAATACTCTTATCCATTTGCTGCATAATTACACAGCCATATAATTCGGGTCATTGCTGAAAAGTTTTGATGATGGGGTATTAGGGCCAGACTAAAGGGAATTTAGTTTTTGACGGGTTGTATTATGAGAATAAAGTTAATATATTACGAGAATAAAGACATAACATTGTGAAGTGGTAACATTACAAGATAAAACTCATGATATATGAAAAAGTCAATATTGTTTCAATGAGAACTCTTGCGCTGTTACCACTGCATTAAAATAAGGTCAGAGAAACTTGTGAAGTTATATTATCATATTGGTTTTTCAAATGACAAAATATTAAACGTTTTGATGAACCAGCATCAAATTATAAGGCTGTTGTTTTACACAAATGAAGCTCAGATTGCTGTTTGGTGGTTTGTGCTGGTCAGATGTTGTCAGATTTTTTTTCTTAAAGGACTAAATATCTGACAACTTTGTTCTGTCGTGACTTCAATCTTGCAAAATTACAAGCTTTTGCTTGTAATATTACTAAAAATAAAGTCTTAATCTTGCTACTTCTCTCTCATAATATAACGACTTTTTCTGATAAATTGATTGTAAATCTTAAGACTCGGATCCATTCTTTAAATAGTAATGGAAACCCAGCCTGGATTTTAGGTTGTTCTTTAATTGAACAAATAATCAACAAAGATAAAAAAATAAATGCAGGAATAAAAGACAAAAACAAACTTGTAGAAATTGAAAGGTTGTTTGACACCTGACTAATCATTTTGTATAGTTTCCACTGATTGTCTCTGACTGGGGATTGAAAAGCAAAAAATGAATATGAAATATGAATATGGTTCCTTAATCACAGCAAGGCCAGCATTTATGGCCACGCTGCTCCCTGAGCTTTGTGCTTTATCAAAGGCAGCAAGAATCCATCCCACTTGCCAGATACGTTATCTGCATGCATTAATGTATTGCACTTGAAATGTAGAATTCGAACATTGTTTTATCAGTAACTATTGCAATGTTGCGCAGCTCGAGTCGAAAATTGTACTGTTGTAAGAAACAAGCAAAATGTAGGATTCAGTAAATCTACGTTTGTTTTTTTTCTCCAAATCATCAACTGGGTTTATGTAATTAGGTTTCTAGTTTATCCCACTTAAGGTACTCCTTTAATTCTTTTTTATTTTGCTGGTAAACACTCATACATTTTTTGAGCAATGAATAACACACGACTCTTGCATTTCATATATTATCTTTTGTGGGGGGGGGGGGGGGGGGATGATCAGAAATGGCAGTGCAGACATTAAACAAAAGCATGAAGAATTGTTTAATGTCCCCTTGGGATCAGGGAAATGATTTTGAATTCAAAATTGGCTCAGCCAATCTATTGAGAGCAATAGCATAATGATTTAAACACCACATTAAAGATTGCTCTATCTCTTATTAAACCACAAAAATGCGTGATCAGGTTGGAGTGGAGAGCTGTGAAGCCTGGGCTGATCCTGAATTAGCCCAGGCCTCACAGCCCAAATCCTAGTTCCTTCCTCCTGTTCCTAGTACCCATTTCTATACCTTTCCTGGAGTCCACAATAAGAACATTAGCTCAGGTGGGAAAGGTCCTCTGGATTACTGTGGTGAATCAAGGGATCTTTCAACCTCCCGGACATCATTGCATGACAGAAACTCTTAACAGATTATGGTTTTCGAATTAAAACACTCATTTGAAAAAGAACTACAAAAAACAAATTTGTTACGAAGCTAGTGATCCGCTACTTATAAAATCCGGGCTTGTTTAGCTTCAATGAAGAGGATCTCTGACTAAAGTAATACAGTTCCACTTTATATAGTAGTATTGTGCACATCTGAAGTATTTAAATGTGAAAACAAAGAATTTCAAAACATCAAATGCATCTATTAAAGGAGTCTGAACATGCATGCATAAGTTGTTTGAGAATGAGTGTAGGCTGGACTGAAATATCCGTCACAGACATCTGGGAAATATGATCTTTCCTTTAAATAACCTATAAAGAATACATTTGAGAATTGGCATTTGTTTGAAAAACTTGTTACATAGGAACTAGATGAGCATGCTGTGACAACCTTTGCTTGCATTTTGTCGTTGACTCTCAAGCAATCCCTCAAAACACCCATGAAAGTACCAACAGTGGAGAAGAAAACTCCCTTTAACAGGAAGAAACCTCCAGAAGAACCAGTTTCGGTGTGAGTGACCATCTACCGAGGTCGACAGGGGTCAAGGAGACAGGAGGGGACCAAACGACAAGAAGCAGATGTTTGATTTTGTTTTCTGCTGCTAAAAATGTCTTTGTACCCTTGAGAAATGACGACTAAAGACATCCAATCCTTATTCTGAAAAGGTAACTGTTGGCTAGCTCCACAGGTGGCCCCGTCTAGGAAAGACACTGCCAGGCAGACGAGCACAAAGCCACTTCTGCTAGTCACAGTAAAAGAAACAGGACTACACAGAAAACAGGCCAAGCTCCACCATCTTTAAACAGAGATGTTGCTGACAGCAGCACAGATGATATTTCAACCCAGGATGGAGTCACAGCTGATGAGAAAAAGCAGAGAGAGCCTAAAGTTTTGAGTGTAACATGACAAATACTGCAGAATTGGAGAATAGAGATAGAAAGAAGCAGAATGAAGAAATGTTGTGCCTATGTGATCTAAGGGTGTAAATCACACCCATCAGGGTGATTCGATTCGGTATCGATTTCCTGACCCAACGGTTCAATTATTTTTCGATATTCAAGAATTCACCACGATTCAAATAATTGGTTCATTTTTATTTTATTCTATTAATTTTTTTTTTTTTTACACCTTAAACGCTAGGCAATGTTTCAAATTTGAAATAAATCAATGAAAGCTGTAATATCGTTATGCATTTTTTTTGAGAAACAACAGCAAATAACAGAAGTAGAAAAGTTGCTTTCCACCTATTCCTATTAAAACCTCATATACTGAAAAATAATAATACCCCTGTGTTATAGATTCTGAAAGGCCTTGCATCACAAGATCTGTGCAATGCAATACCTCGGCTCCAGAAGTCCCCGCCCCCTCCACAGACGCTCCGCTGCACCTCTCCCAAATTGTAGCTCACCGCAGACGGTGCCGCAGACAGGAGGCCGGCTTGTTTTGTTTTAATGACCGAAATTGCGGAAAACAACTTGTGAAGTTGGACCCGCTAGAAGAGCAAGGTGCGCGAGAACGCTGGGACCCTCTTTCCAACTGGATCTCTGCTCTTTTTGGCCCTCGTGTCCCTCCGTCGTTGGACTATACTCTCCCCCACTTCCTCACCGCCTCAGCCGTATCTAGACCCACAGTGTGTAGCACAGACCATGCTTCAATATTGAGCATAAATAAAAAAATGTCTGTGTCAAGCTTACTGCAACACAGTGCTGTAAGAGTATAACCAGGAAGCGAGGTAGGAGGGCAAAATAGGTTTAGCGCCACCGCAGCGCGGGAGGGAGAATTACGTCCCGGAGCAAGTGGATAAAAGTAGACTGGAGGGAAGAAAAAAAACACAAATCGATACTCTTGCGGGCGTTTGGGCTGTTGGATCACATTAGGAGTGTAAATAACAATCGTTTTGTATCGATGCATCGATCCAACAGCCGACGATCCGATGCATCGATACAAAACGATTGTTATTTACACCCCTAATGTGATCCAGCAGCCCAAACGTATAGCGACATACATACAGAAAATGGCTCAGGATAACCTAGCTATGTTGGATGAGGTATGAGAAAGGTATAGCCACAACAGGGCTAAAGACAAACATCTGTCATAATTAATTTTGTTCAAATAATTCCATTATAATTCGAAAATACTTTATAGTTAAACTTTATTTTGTTTTTTTTAGAGGGTGTGGTGTTTAACATGGCTTCCTCATACTATCACTTTCTGTTTCTGCATGTAAACATTGTGAGGGAAATTATAAACTTTTTTCCTTTTAGTTAGACGTGCTCATTTTGTCTCTGAGCTGCTAAGGGTGGTTGTCACAGAGCAGAAGTTGCCCATAGGTGTGAAGTGGGGGAACTAACTAGGCTGGGCAGCAGGTAGGCTGCAGGTTTCATTCTAATATATAAGCCTGTATTTCCTGTAGTTGTAGCTGCCTCTTGTTGTGTTTTTCTGTCTTACTGTCGAAAGTAGGTTATTTTCTTCTGCACATTATGTTCTAGAATCTGTGTGCCATTACTCTAGCTAAATAATAGTTTTGATTATCAAATTAACAGTTATTTCTATAGTAGATTAATGATTTCAGACATGTCCTAAGGCTTTTGATTTGAAACCTAATCTCATGTTTTTGTAAATAAACCTTTAGAGGTAGTGTTGCCCTGTCTGTTGGACTAAGGATGAGATGATATTTTTCAGATCTGTTCTTATATTAAAGATAAAGTAAAATGTGTGAAAGTGGCTACTGTGAAGTACATGGTTGAGTCAAAAGAAATGTTGTAGGAGAAGCATTGTAATTTTCAACTTTGTGGGCTACTGTTGAGCCATAACTGCTTTAATCCATGTCCTGAGGTGCCTTGTATTTTATGGTTGGCCGTTACAGGCTCTGAACAGATCATAGGACTAAAGATGCTTCTCAAAGAGAAGGAGTGTCAGTGTGTGACGGAAGGTACTGCTGCGCGGGTCATCTGCTTCATACCTGTTCAACAGTTTCTGTTCATGTTGGATTGTTTCTAACAGTTCATGTGATGATTTAAAGTGTTTTTTCTCACAGCAAAGAGATGTGAAGGACGGTGTAGCTTCACTCTGCTCTATTACAAATGTCAAAGAGCACTTGAGGAGTTTTAAAGGATTCTGGAAGGATTTCATCTGCTTTGTTCTTGAAAGATTCAATGGTTTTCAGTTCATAGGCAATGGTTCCTCCTCAACCGTCTGTTTTGTGTGCTAAGGTTATTATTATTTTTTTTAATAAATATTTTTGTGTAAATTAAATGCCAAAGCCACAGATTAACATTTGTAGATCCTGTTTTAATCATTTTTGAAGATAAAGCGTCTGGTATGTAAAGTTAATAAATGTTATTTGTAGACGTGGTTCAGTAGTAGGCGGTGCAGAGACTGTATTGCTTCCTGCAGAAACTCAAGAATTTCATCTACTTCAGGAGCTGCTGGTCATCATCTACACTGCCATTATTCAGTCTGTTCTCTGCACATCTATCACTGTGTGGTTTGGCTCCTCTTCTAAACGTGGCCGGTCCAGACTACAGCAAACAAACGGGTCTGCAGACAGGCCCATCAGTTAAGCCACTCCAACACAAAACTATTTCATGGATCCGTTTCAGTTTTAAAATGTTTTTGTAAATTATGCATTATTTATTTGTTACCTCAAAAAATAAGCCACATAATTTAAGTTAGATTAAATAATCTAAATTCATACTTGCTGTAAGTTCAGTCAGATATTAAAGGTTAGCAGAGCTTTTAGCTCCTAATCCCCTCCACCCACCCCACACCCACTCATCACACTGTCTGTCAGCTGTTTTAGAGTCCGTGTCCTCAGCCGTCCGACTCTCGTTACGTTTATCGGTCTTAGAGCTGAGTCTGGACGCGGAGATAATGGGACATCCCTGGTGGGGGTTCGGGTGTGGGCTGTTTGTGTCCAGTCCAGGATCCTAACTGTGCAAATATGTAGGCAGATATTGTGGGTTGGGCTGGGGTTTGTGTCTTTACTTTAAAGACAAACGTTTTTGTGAAATTACTCAGGTGACAAAATTTGGGTTTATCTGCTTATTGACGTGCTTGAGATGACGGCCTGTTCTTTGCTAGGTTGGGCCCTCTGCAGCTGTGATAAAGCTCAGTCTCTGTCAGCACTTGGTGCCTTGCAAACAAGCCATTATCACTTGGACCTTTTCTACATTCTTTCATGTTGCTAGCACAAACCTTAGCATCATTTATTTATTTTGTTTGATAAACCAAAGCAGACTTGAGTGTAATTGTAAAATGGAGGTTAAACAGTGCATTTTTTTAATAAGAAAAACCCTCTTTTTTTTTTTTTTTTTCTGGTTCCCTTTTTTCCCCCACTTTGTCACTTTAGGAGATTTTCTAGCCAACTTGGGGATATGCGGATTGAAACTGATAGTAAAAGCGACGGAAATACTTATGAATCTTCGTCAAGCGTATTTCAGTAGATATTGAACAGAATCAGTCAACGTACAGGTCCTGCAAATGCCTCCCCATATGTCCTAGCGTGGCACCTCAATGGACAAGGAACATTTTTGTGCTAGTTTTTTGTCACTCAAAGAGCCCATTAACTTCTTGAGAGCAGTGCATTGCTACAGATCTCCATGTGTTTGCAGATAACGGGAAAAGTGTGCCGATTAAAATAAAAACACGATTTCTTCAGCTCCTTTCAGATAAGACCAGATCATCTGGTTTAACGTCACTTTTTGTTGACACTGTTGAAGCAGTTGGTTGCTTAAGCAGTTGCCACGGAGTGTTCTCAGATTTGGATGAACTACCCGATAGAATGTCTTTGACAGATCAGATTCCGAACCAAACGTGGAGGAAAAAGAGACGATGTTCAGTCATAATTTAATGGTGGTGTCCTATAATAGTAAACTGGCAGCTTCAACTGCAGGTAAGAGTGGTTCTAGAAGCCTTGTACTTGATAGTTTTCAGGTATGGATTCCGACTTCACCAACAAACTAAGGAGTCTTTGTGCCAAAGTATAAACAATTTTTTGGTCCTTCATTCTTATTTTGCTTAAGGTTAAGTTCAGGTAGCCTAACCAGCCTAAATGAGGCACAACTCAGTTTGGTAAGTTTTAGACTATTTGGTCTAAAATGGAGTGGACCAATCACAGCAGAGGAGGCAGGATTTTATGCTGGAATTACCCTTAATGCAATAGTGCTTCTCTGTAACCAATCAGATAACCATAATCCATATTTATCTCATTGGTTCTAACCTGTTTCTGCTGACTCTGTTGGTCCTACCCTGTCTTTACAATGGTGGTCCAACCAATTCTTTCCAGACTGATGCGGTGTAAGTCGGTCTGTCTGGCACGTCACTACAAAGCCGCGCTATTGGTCGCTGTGCTCCTGGCTTGCTTGTTAGCTATCTGGACTGGGAACCTTTTCTGACAGTTTACAATTCACACCCCCATTTGTTCTATTACTACCGCATCTCGCTGGGAACCTTGCGTGTTGCTAAAGTTTACAAGTTACTGTTCATGTAACTGACCCCCGCTCCCATCCTCCTACTAAACCTGTGTTTGGGTAGTAATGCATTCTGATAAGTGCCAAAAGACACGTCATATTAGCAATCAGAGTTGGTGCTGGTGTTACTATGAAATTCGCGTTTGCAAGTTTATTTTCCCCTCCTGGGAAAAAAAAAAACTCCACCCGCAGTTGCCACATGCCGGAAATCAGCCACTACGCTTGAAAACTTTACGCCCTTTAGTTCCAAACTACAAATGATTTTATTCCTTCTTTGAGAATAAACATCTCACTTTCCTGTAGTTATGATGTCGTTTGCTGTTTCGTGTGATGCTGTTGCTTGCCAAACTGCAACCTGAGAGTAATACTGCAGCTACAGAAACTCTGGGGAGCCAAATAAATACGGTGTTATAAAAAAAAAAAAAGTTATCTAATTTAAGAATTAAATTAAATCATTGAATCAAAAATATTTTTTTTTTTCCCGGGCCTATAATGCCCCCAAAACTTTTTCATTCTTTTTACAGAAGAACTTTTTCTGTGTAAAGCTCCCAGCCTCCCCCATTGACAGCCTCTATCATGAACTGTAACAGATTCTGCACTTCTCTGCTTTTTGGAATGATTTGCTTTTGATGCTTAGGACTCAGAATTGTGCAATAATTAAATATTTTCATGTTTAAAGAATGCTAAGTCTGTTGCTTGTCAAGTTTCTTTTCCCTGCAGGAAAAGAAGGGTCTCTTTTTTCACCAGCTTGCAAAACACACAGTTAATTTGTAGAGTCTTGCAGGTCTTTCAGAAAGCAGACCCTATCTTGTTTGGAGTCGGGCGTCTAGCTTGGTGTCGTATAACATCTGGGATCAGGCTGGACTCCAGGTCTGGGTTACCTGTCTTACTCAACCCCTTTCATGAGCAGCCTGTTAATAGGCTTCAGCTTCACGCTCTGCAGTGATGTCATCGCCCTGATCACGTGACTGCAGGGTGTCCAACTTGTGTGAGGCAGGCTGTCTCTGCCGTTTCATCCTTATTTGGTTGCAGCAGTCAGGCTTCCCTCTGCCGTCGTCACTCTGCACCACCATGCGTAGCCGGCAGTCACTCTGAATGCAGCTACCTGATGACGTCTCTTTCCTGCTCTGATTTAATATATTAGAGATTCCTGTACATGTATAAATGTACAGAGGATGTCAGTCCTAAAGCTTTAAAGTGAAAAGTTTTTTAAAGGCAAAAATTGTTGGCCATATTTACATGTTAGGAGGAAATCATGTTTTTTTAATTTGAACAAAACCCCACAATGTTACCTTTACTTGCTATTTAAAGGAGGATGGGGCAAACGCATAAACCTTTTCTCCTGTTCATCTTTTTTTCCCCATGGGCTGCCTGCGTGTTAATTTGAATAAGTTCTTGGCATGCATGACACTTGTAATAATAGCAGTTTACTCTATTGCATTCCAAGAAATCCTTTGTGCAATATCCAGATTACACACCAGATTACCCCCCCGTATACAAATGTAAACATTGTCTATTTGCTCTGTTGGGAAAAAAAATAAAAGAAATATACCATTTACATTAAGAATACTGGGTTTGCAACCTATTTGAGAAAGCCTAGATAATCTGCATTGCTCTGCAGGTTCTGATGGATTAAATTTAGGTTTGCAACTAACAACTATTTTACTAATTGATTCTTCTGTCTATTATTTGATTTTTTGATTATTAGATGGTAAAAGGTTCCTTAAATGAAATTTTAAATAGAACAAAATTTAAGAATTTATTTTATTTTATCACTGCTGCTTACCTTTATCAAGGCTGCACTTAAAAAAATAGAAAAAGTCTAGAGAGCTGTACTAAAATAAATTTACAATATACACTCGTGTGTACAAAATGACAAAATAAAATCTCTAAAAATTTTAATCTAACTGGATCTAAACTTCTGGCTAGAGCACATAAATAAACTAAAAAGTTTTTTTCATCTTAAATGCACAATGTTTATATATGTTTTGCATTTTTTGTATAATAGCTGTTTTTGTCTGCGTTGCTCTTTTAGCAAAAGGCAAGTTTTAGTTTCTCGATTGTCAACAATTAATAATTACTAAATTAGTTGATAATTCAGCCCTAGTTAATTTAGAAGCATTGAGATAAATCGGAGGCTTAGTGAGGATATAAATTCTTTCAGGTTATCTGTATGGTTTAGTACAGAGCTTAAATGTCTCACTCAGTAGAAGTTGCCTGTTTGTTCCTGAGATTTTTATTAAAGTAAAAGAACAAACATTAGTGTTTTGTCATTTTAGGTGAAGTTGACCAATCTCTCCTTCAAATTTGCAATCAACTCTTCTGGAATTAACTTTCAAATTAGTTGTTTTCACTCATGTCAAATAGGGGTCCATGCATCCATTTTTAAGCACTGAATGATCAGTCACTGTCTTTTACTGGAAGTCAGAGGAGTATGGTATACAAAGAAAAGGTGAGGGCACCATCCCCTGTGCTGCTCCTGTGCTTCTGACTACCTCATTAGACGGTTCGCCCTTCAACCTCGCAAACTCTGTTCTTTAGGGCTGAAACAATCAGATTATTTGTGAATAATCGCTTTATTGATATAATCGTCAACTAATTAATGATCGATTAATCGTTTACTAGAGTATAGAGACTTAGAACATGCCTCTAGCTGACAGAGCAACCCAAAGAATCTTTGGCTGATTATTAATTGAAAAATAATCGACAGATTAATCAATTTGCAAAATAATGATTAGTAGTAACCCTGATGTTTTGTCTTGGATTCAGGTGATTGAGACATCCACCCAAGTCTTGTGGAGTTTCTGACTAAAACAGGGGGTCATGGCCAAACAGTTTTTCTTTGCATACAGATTTATACATTTATTGCACAATATGGTTTTACGGCAGCTTCTGTAATGCATTTAGTATTTGAGAGATAAATGTAGAGATGTAAAGATATGTGATACTTTAGTAACAGTGGTTACAATAGCAGATTTTTGGTTTTAGACTGTAGCTGTTGCATTTGAACCAATTGAACTTTATACAGCTTGGTTATATTATGTGTCAGAGTTTAGCTATTTGTAATAAGCAAGCATTCTCCTTATTTAAATATCACATTGATAAACTTACTTTTAAACATAAATCTAAAGAAAATCTCAACATCATGCATGGGTTTATCGCTGCAGAGCCGACGTGGCACAGAGTTTATTTTTAGGCTTCTGCAGCCGTACCCTGTGGGATTTGGAGCAGGTTTTTAGAACACCCATGGGAATGTCCCTACCGTATACAGGAGGTGTGTGTGGATGGCTCTCTAAAGGAAAGTGGGGACTGACAGTACTCCCAATGTTAAGAAGAAGAGCTAAACGTAGCTACAACTAATGCATTTCTGCTTTGGCTTAACCTCAGATCTGTGGGACTGTTGGATTATAGATTTTTGGAGAGTTATAACCAGTTAGCCAGTATCTGTGCCTTACAGACAGACAGGAGGGATAAAATTAGAAAAAGTAGCAGCTGATCTGATAAACTGAAATGTTAGGTCACTCCTCCATAAGAACTTTCTACACCAATATAAAGGAACACACTTTGAGGCTAAATAAGAATAATGCGTTCAGTTGTGAAGATAAGCGCCATTTCTTAATTTTCTTTGTTTTCACCCAAAGTTTCTACTTCTATTCATAACTATTATATTTTCCTAACTCCCATTAAAGCTGTTTATTCTTTTTGTTAGGTGCGGTTCGCTTTCATAGCTGCAAACGGAAGCAGGCATGTGGTGATCGTAACTAAACTGGAAATTGAGAACAAACCATTATAGATGCCCTGAGCACTGCATCTCTCTTCTGCATGGTTATGTTGTTATAACAGATGCAGAATCATTATATAAAGAGCAGCCTTAACACAGATTTTACAAAGTTTTGTGTATGGATTGGTTTCAGTGAGCGCATCCAGTAAGACAAAAAAAGGCAATGTAAATGTGTGACTTTGTACTTGTTTTTTCAAAATCTAATTGATTATTTTAGGTATTTTTTTTGCGTAAAATCGGCTTTTCATCATGTTTCTGTTTTCCATCTTGATGCCTTTTTTAAGTAGAAACCTTTAACCATCCTAATAGATTCAAGAAACATTTTTTATTGTATTTTAGTTGCTCAGTTCTTTATTCTATGCATATGAAAAGCTTTTTGTTTATATATTATTTGTTTACTCATTGAGTGAAAACATTTGTGATGCAATCTTTGCAGGTCTTTTTTCTGAAAACGTTTAGGATGTTTTTAAAAAGGGACGAACGAAGCACATTTCCTGGAGAGGAGCAGGTTACCAGACTGAGCTGCTGACTGCACCACAGCCTCAGGACCTCTAATGTCTATTCTGACTGCTCTCCCTGCCCAGAGAGGCTCTCCCCTGACCTTTAGCCTATCATCTGATCTCATCTGATAAGCGGCGAACACTGAGCGGCTCTGTGAGGGACGGATATCTGCCTGTGCTGGACGGCTCAGCTGATGGTTGCAACATTGCTCTCCTTCACAAACCTGCTGTTGATCCTTGAACAACACTTGATTGTCCATTTGTTGCAATGCCTCTTGCACTGTAAAACTTAAATTACCGCTGGTTATAGGAGCAGGCAGCGGGGCCGGATTTAACAGACATTCCTTTAGATTTTAAACCCTAATATCAACTATCTATACACTTTGATTTAAAAGATGCCAGGGTTCTCGCCAGTGCATTTGTGAAAGTTTCACTGCTGTGCTGAAATTAGGTCGAGGCTTTCATTTACACTAAAACTTAATATCTGCATACCAGGAAAAAAGCAAACCTCTGGGTTTCTGCAGCCATTCAGAATACATAAAAATTCCCCCTATGTACAGATGAGAATTAAAAGCAGTTTTAATGAGACTGTGATCTATTTGAATTACATGTGCAGGAAGTGGATATAAGTTTGTTTTTGATGAGTTTTATCCAGGGAAGTCAAGATTTTCTGCATCTTAGTAGAATAAATTGAAAAGTGGATTGATATTTAAGTTTGACTGAATTTTTGTTCTTCAGTGGCTGATTAATTTATCGCATTCTGGATTTTGAAATGGCCAAAATGAGAAGTTTGGCATTAGGGCCGAAACAACTAATTGGATTAGTCGTGATAAGTCAAATATTTATATCATCGTGAACTAATTTAGTAAGCGACTCATCTTTAACTGGAGTACAAAGACTGTAAAACATGCCTTTAGCTGACAAAGAAACCATCTTAAAGCAACAATTTAACATCGTAAGAAAATACCTAAATATTTTGCATTTAAAGTAAAAAGTTTTTCATCTATCAATATGCTCTATCCAGAACTTCTGAAGTGGAAAAGTTTTAGTTTAGTTTCCCCTGATTCAATTTCGTAAAAATTCTTCTTTAAGGAACCTTTGCTATCGGATTATTAATTGATTATTCAAAGGCAACACACTGTTATAAAGATCAATTGTCTCGGGTGCCGCCTGCTTGGTATCAGAGGTTTACTTTATCAACCTAAAAGTAGAGGATGTTAACCTGGAGTTACATTTGGCTTTAGATGTGCTCTGTCCTGCTGACTGGAGCTGCAACTAACGACTCACATTGCTAATTGATTAATCTGTCGATTGTTTTTTTTTTATTATTATTAATTAATTGGCAAAAGTTTACTTGGAGAAGATTTCATACCTAATTTAAACCAGGTGGAACTGAAATTAAGCCACTTTCTGCACAGAGTATCGTATCGACAAAAAAAAACATAAAACGTTAATGCAAACTTTTCCTAAATTTTATTTTTTTTTTTAGAATTTTGGTATAATTACTGCTTTAAGGGGGTCTTAAATCCAAAATGATTCCACATTAATGAACTGTTTTTCGTTTGTTTAAAGCTGCCATGGCTGCATGTGGTCATCTTTTCTCCTCTTTGCTGTCATGTTCTCTCCAAGCCTAACTAGCAATGAAATTACCATGAATGCTCCTCAATAGGGCCGGGTAAAAAAAACAAAAACGATTTAATCAATTTTGAATCGATTCCTTTTTTTGTTTTTGTTGCAAAAATCAATGTCTAGGCAAAGATTATTTCGTTTCATAGTGACGTGTGTGACGTTCCCATTCAAATGAGCAGGAATGTTGATCTCAATATTACTTCAAGCCAGACAGCTGCAAATATAGCCAATAGGTTAACTGAAGAAATTAACAATTGGGGACTAACCAGCAAACACCCTGTAGTTGTTACAGACAATGCTGCAAATATGGTTTGTGCAGTGAAGATAATGCAGCTCATGCATGTCTGCTGTGTCTCTGCCATGTCACAAACAAGTTTGCACTTAAGCAGTTTTGTTCACATCTCAAGTCTCAACTGTCTGATTTACAAGTTTGCACCTTGTGCTTAATGTGACAGGAAAAAAAATAAAATACATCAGCATTTTGAAACGCAATTGAACAACTTTAATTGTAAAAACAGATCAAATAGAAATTAATTGATTTAGAACTGTATGAATCAAAATCAAATCGATTAGGGACTTTGGCGATAAGGAGTGTATTCGAGACGTTAGTAGCTAAATGCAATCTGCTGGAATTCCTTAGAATCGATGATTGTAAAAGTGGAGAAGCTGTCAGTGTTGCTCTGTCAGGATGACAAGGCAGAAAAACTGTCTTCAATCTGTTTAATTCGTCTCTGTTCTGGAGAGACGGCCTCAAGGAGCAAAGCAGGTTCTTTCAAAGCTTTTTGCCTTTCGATGCACAAATAACTGCAGCAAATCCAAGGATGAAACCGCTCATTCCAGCTGGTAACGTTTCTGTGAATGTTACCATGGCTGTAACCTGCGCTGTTGGTAGTAAAGAAGCAGGTCCTTTTTTTTCTTTTGTTCTTTACAAACTAAGCAAATTAAGTGGGGTTAAATATGTGTGGTATCATACAGCTAAGGTATGGGCTTTTACATGAAGTATTCATTAAAATGGAAGTGTATTTTAGAGATTTAAAGAGTAGATTGGAGAAGCTGGGTAAGTGTTTACAGAGATGGTTGAACTGTTGGTGAGTAAACTAATAATAAGCAGCCCAGCTGGAATGTGGTGGGATGCTTTAATTTGCTGCTTATTCATCCCTGGTGTTTTGTTTTTGGATGTGTGCAAAGGAACCTATTAGAGGGTGAAGTTGGAAACAAAGCGCCCCCCACCTGAACATTGCCTTTGCTTTTACTTATAGCATATGATGCGATTCAGGCTGTGTTGTTCACAGATCTTTGCTGGTTTATTTATTTTTTTTTATTTTTCTGTTTCTATAGTTGCGTCGCTCTGAACCTTTGTTTCACACAGACATCCTTATCCTTAATGAGCTTGTTTTTTAGTTAGGAAGTTGATCTTTTTGCACCAGTGATATCAGCCGAATAGTTAATTAAGAAATGTTAAAAGGAGAAATTTATTACAGGGAATGTAGGAAATTGAGGGAAAATATCGGTTTAAAAAAGTTAACTATTTCACCTGAAAACTTCTAGGTTTAAATCCGTTTTGTACAACTTATCAAAGCAAACCTTCAGAATTAAATTAATTATCTTATAGAACTTCCCATAGATTTCATGGCGCTGAAAAACATCCAGTCATTAGTTTTTATCAATCCTTTCCTATTTAAAGAGGTATGTAAACTCATTCATAGCTATGTAGCATTAGAGATGGGAAAGGGAGGGGAGGGAAATTAATGCATTGTTGAATTTTTAGGGTTTTTTGAAGCAGAAAAATCTGGAACTCTTTTAGAAAACTTGATTTAAAAAAAAATGCGGTTAATGTGTTAAGGAAATCGGTTATCTCAAAGGATTAGTTTTTGAGTTCACCTCTTGTGCAGATGGCTTTCTATTAGGTTGCATCTTGTGTTATTTTCTTCTAATGCAGGGATCATCAATCTTTTTAAGGCTTAGAGCTACTTTATGGGTGCCGAGTCATAGGAAGGGCTACCAATACTGACCTATGAACTGGAGGGTTCAGACTTCACCTAAACTTCATACATAATAGATATTTTTATTAATATTGTCTTATTTCAAATGTTATTTTATGAATTATGTTTAAATCTCTATAATTGCTTAAATGCCCTATGATTAATATGATGAAATGATCTATAAATTATTTTTTTAAAAGCAACATAGTAAAATATCATTTTGAACTCACTGGTGAGTTCTTGACAAGGACCACATGTTGTCTTTGAGGGCCCCTTGGAGCCCATGGGCGCCACGTTTGTGACCCCTGTTGTACGCCTATCTGGACATGTCCCCCAATTAAACGGACAGATGGAACTTCAACAGTTTTCTGAAATGATCAAATATTTTCCATCTGTAATTACTGACTCTGTTGTCAAAATTGTCAAATTTGCAGGTCTAGACAAAGTGAATGTGAATTTGTCTCTGTTGGGAGATTAAACCGGAAAAAGGAATGGATGAATGCTAGCTAATGAAAGCGGTTTACTGATAACAGAGCTTAGGTCCAGTTCTGTGATAAATGACCTTGTTTCTGCTTTACTTATATTGGAGGCACGCCCCTCCTCCCTTCACCTCCGCTGTTGTTAAACTGATTAAACCAATCCATTTTCATATCTAACACACAGACCTTGACCTCTCAAACTGTGTGTAGGTTATTGCTTAACATGAAAACAGCTGGGACAGATACTTGGTGTCAAAGCTTCTCTGCACCTGGTAATAAATATGTTAGAGGTCTGAGTGATAACTGGACTTCCACCTGTGTTAGTTTCCTCTACTGATTGGGCTTAGGGGAATTATGCTTCTTGTTAATACAGTTTTGTTGACCAGTTTCTTTTTTTTATTTCCCTTTTTTCTGCTGTGCTGCAGGTTTTTTTAATGGCTATTTCTGGCCAATATATTAGTTCTAATTTCTTAAAATTGTAGTTTTTTTTTGTTGACATACAAAGCCTATCTGTGAATCTGTGTGTTTGGCCAATTTTATCTTTAACCTTTTTTCTAACTGTAAAAACCTATTAAACAAACTGATAAAAAGTAAATGTTTGGCAGAAATGAATACGCCATGGCAACCCTTTCGTTAATCTTAGCGTAACCGTCTCAGCTTTCACATCTGTGTGTTTTTTTGTTGTTGTTTTTTTCTTTGTCCTTTTGAAGCTAGGCCACGTTTACCATTCAGTTGCTGAAGATGTCCCACTTTCACTCGTTTAAGCAACGAAGTGAAGCAACTATATGTGACCAAGACTCTTTTACACTATTTCTCAATGCTGTGCCTCTAAACTGAACAGTTTGTTTAAAGGTCACAGTTCGTCCAAATGTTGCATGGTTTGATATCAGGAGCTGATGGTAGCTGGAGGCCTGGACAAACCTTTTCAGACCAGCTGAGACACTGAAAAGTTATTTTTAAGCATTTTCTGACATTTGCTGCTTCTTCATCTTGTTTAACAAGCATGAGATTAAAAGTAACTCTTAGAAGTGTCAGTTTCAGTTAATACTTTTCTTCTGAGGACAAATGTTCTGGTAAAAAATAATTATTTAAGTAACAACGGCTGCTTGCTGTTATATTTCTCTCTGGTTGTGCTGCGGCCTCTTATCCAACCTGCTGTGGTTCTGCCCTAACATTTTCTAATGCTCAATAATGTCCAGGTGAGACTGAACTACAGACAAAAGTAAAGTAATGATGTAAATTCAGATTGCAAACATAATCTTTTAACTTCATATTAAAAAGCTTTATGGCATCTAAAATAATATAACACTACAGAGGCTTGATTGTTTAATTAGATGCATGTATTAAAAAACTCAATAAAATTAACACATGCTTAAATGAATAGTAGTTTTCACATGCTTGTGATTGAAGTTGTCCCCCTTTTCCACTTCTTATAATTTGGTTATCATATTCATGTTAAAGGTTATACGTTCAAATTCTCCTCATATTTTTGGGTGTATTTTTTTGCACAGGTTAATTTTATGGTTCTTAAAAATGCCACATTGAAAATAAAGGCATTTATTAGGGGAAAAAGAATAACTAAAACAAGGTGACTTTTTTTTTGTTTTTTAAAGAACAACAAAAAAAGGAACCATACACAAAGATTTTGCACACTTTGTTTTTTTAACTTAACTCTAGAGGGTGGTTGTTATACTATTTCCAAAAAAAAAAAAAGAGAAACTCAGGCTGTTTCTGCAAGTCAGTTGTTTTTTCAATAATGGTTTCTCCTGTTTAGCGTCAGGCGACGTCCCTCGACATGATTCCCCTTCAGGAGCTTAGGAGGATTTAGTCTGTGGTGTTAAATTCTCCCTGTGAGCTGCTTTCACTTCTCACATCGCCTGCCTGATCACAGTAAAACTAAGAAACAGTTAGATCCACACGTAGCAAACCCTGATAATAGCTGTATTCACACAGCAAACCTTCAACAGGAAAAGTAGGAGGTTCCTGAAAAAACATATTTGCTGAATAATTCATATGAACTTTGTTTTATACATTTAGTGCTTTGAACTTATGTGGTACTTATGGGTTTTATTGACTAAAGAAATACGAGAAAGAACCGTCTTCTAGTAGTTATTAGAAGAAATGGTCTTTGTCTAGTAGCTGACTGTTGTCCTTTTTTGTTGTTTTCCCACAGAGTCGAGCGGTCCTGCCAAAGTGGTCAGAGCGGGGATTCCACCCAAAGCGAGACGTGGAGGAAAGGTAATAGCCTCTGGTCTGCTTATAATTCTCTGCATTAACGGAGTTAAATGTGCTCTTTTCTTCTCCCTGCGGAGATGAAAAATAATTTAAAGATTCTCTCTAGGCTCAGTTGTTCCTTAGACTTTTTCACATTGAAACCTGAAAGGTAAATCTCTCTGAAGTAGAAACACATTTCTAATGAAAGTAAGCAGTGAACATCTGGGATGGTCACATTCATGTGAAGGTATTGTTACCACCGTCACTGAAAACCCAGAGTAGCCATAGTCATTCCTTTCAGGACGGCATGTAAGGTTCCAGGTGATGATACAAAATAAAAGGTTGAAAAAGGGTTGGGTTTCCCAGACTTTACTCTTCGATTTGGTAACGGTTGCCTTTCTTTCATCCTTACAAAACATGTCTACCTTCAGTTTCCCTTAGCATTCCAGTTCCAATCATTGTCCCTGTAGTAGATTGTAAATTGTGCTTAAAGCTTTAACCAGTTTTTAAAACTCTACAGTTTTAACTGAAGGGGACAAAGGTACACAGAGTTTTGTGTACAAACATGAGCCTCAGCATACATCTGCAGTCGAGTTGACATTTCTTTCTGAACAAGGACGGTCATCTGCATCCTTTAAGCATCCCCATAATGACTTTAAAGTCCTGAGAGTTGGAGCCAGAGCGTGTTTTACTGTCTTTTTGGTTAAACAAAACAATCGCTATTTTTGTTAGTTGTTCTTAATTAGAGGCCAGATAATCTAAATATTTGTTTAGATGTCTGGAAAATAGCTATTGCTTCGTTGCTAATGGAAAATTATTTCTAACAGTCCAAATAAGCCAAGGTCACATGAGACAGATGTGTACCTCCCCACTTCCTGGAATCCAAACATGTTGCTGCTAAGCAAACGAGACGGAAGATAAGAACAGGCAAAATGCCCCTGAAAGCGTTTTATTCAGATTTCTGCTTTTTTCACCAAAATAAAAGAAGGCTGCTGTCGTTCCCTCCTTTCTAACCACACCTTCACCTTAAAGCATCAAAACATTTTTTGAAAATTTCTATTTAAAAAAAAAAAAAAAATCATGTCTTGAAATCAGTCTTTTTTCCCGTTATCTTATACAGGCCAGTTAGTTATAAGTCAGTTTGTACAACTAAATTCGGCCATTCATATATCAACGGTCATCTGTCGATCGAGTTTTTTTGGGCATAGCAACTTGATTCATATGTCGCAGCTAATATACACAACGGTTGAAATAAGAATAATTTCCTTTTCCATTGAGTTACGTCCTAGTGTTCTGGGGGATGGACGTCTGTGTCTTCAGCAGGCGTAGAGCTAACAGAACTGGCAGCATTGCGAGGCAAGGGGTCAAACATGTATGGCTGTAAGCCTTCTAGACAAACCCATGCTTCTGCCGCCCTGGCGTCCTCTTCCACAACAAATTTGTCCCCGCTTTCCTCCTCTAAATAAAAAATGTATGACAGAGGAGACTCATCCACGACCTCCGACACAAAACTCTCCTCCTCTTGCATGTTTCCGCTGTCCGTAGCGTTCCTTGACAGTGTCGTTTATAAGTCACCAATTTAGCGCTACTTGGTCCCAATGGAATTTCCCATTGGGAACCTACTAGCACTAAGTTGCTAACTGGTTTGCAAGATGCTTCTGAGAAAACGGCCACAATCAAACATGCTTGCGAACCTACCACCACAACAATCCCACCCCCTTGATAATCAACCAATCACATTTACTTTATTCACTCGTGTAACGTCGTGCACCACTCTGGAGAATTTGGGACTGCAACCGTTGGAACAGCCGCTTCCCTACGACTTTAAATCCTTGTCTGCTCGCGTTGTCAGGAAGCCCATGGTTTCACATCGGAGTATTGGCCGATCAAAAAAGGACACCTGGGTCCTTCCCTCAGCCGACAAAACAGTGTACCCATGGCTTAGATGGACTTTTTCCCCCTCAACACTTGAGTTTCGTTTCTGTATTAAATGTTGCTGAGAGTGGAAAAATAGGTGTATGTATCTGATAGAGCCTCTGCATTATATGGTACCAGCCCAACATTGACTATGAAAAGGAGCTGAACTGACTGAAATGTAACTTGCTTTAACAATACACCCCTCATGATACGATTTGTCCCTACACCTTGGTAAAGATGATTTATTGTGACTTTGTTTTTTCATTCATTTATTTTGATAAAGCCCTTGAAAACCCCATTTTATTGTTGCTCTGCTGCAGATGGTGAAGACCTACTGAATAATAGGCTCTTGGGTAGTGCAGCACCAACTAGTGGCTGAACGTTCAAGAGTTGCATAAAAATAACACAGCGACATGGATATTTGCCTATAAATATCTTTCACATTTAAGATCCTCAGGCATATTTTGAATCAATACAAATATCAGCTAATGGAATAATCTAGTGTTTGGCAGTGTTTTTATTTTATTTTTTTTTCTTAGACCCCTATTTTTAAGCATGATAAAAAAACAACACAAAGCTTATAAGACTTTGTGTTGTTTTTTTTTAAGAATATTGCAGCTAAATTTTCACAACAGAATGACATTAAAAGTATGAGAAATGTGTTTTTAAATCTCTTATTTTTATTAGCTTGGGAATTTGTGTGTTAAATTGCAGCAGTTTTCCTATGCAAGATATGTACCAAAGATGATAAGCTGTGTTTTTGTGAAAATAGGATGCAACGTGTTTGTCTCTAAAAATGTTATTTAGCTATACTCTGGGCTAAATAGCTCTTTGGATTTTTATTTTGCAGACCACTGCTGTAGATGATCATCATGGTCTGTTTGGCCCAGCTTTACTATGGGTCAAAGGGAGGTCCAGCCCATTGCAAGTTGTAGTTGCTGCTCAAAATCTTCAGAATTAAAAAAAAAAAGAAAATCTGTTCAATTAATCAATTCAACTTTATTTATAAAGAGCTTTTCATGCACTTAATGTAATTCAAAGTGCTTTCCACAATTAAACACACTACCTTTTTGTCATCCAATATAGAAAATACATAATTACACCCCAACCTCATCAAAGCATACACAAACAAGGAATCTGACTCTGGTTTTCCATTACTTGCACAATATTGGAAACTGAAAACAACCAAAATGCAAATTTAAAAGGGGTAAGGACAGGTTGAAGAAAATAACAAAATAATAGTATGAATAAATATAATTCATTTTATCGATGAATTCAAAGAAAGTAGATTGTAGTAGTGCAGAGTTTCTGGCTGACTGTCCTGACTGCACTTGAAATGTGATTGGTCTGTTCTCCTCTGGGATTGGTTTTGTTTTTAAAACCCCTAAAATACTTCACTGTTGATCAGTTCTTCAATAGGTAAGAGGTTTTTTTTTTTTTTTTTTTTTCATTGTAAATTAGGAGAAAAATGGAGACGGCGCTTGAAATCTACCAAGGTGAAAATGACAAACATATCTGTACATCCCTAATGTTTGCACTTTTTCTCTTGTTCTTGCTCAGGTTGGAGACTTTGGCGACACGAACAGCTGGCCCACTCCAGGAGAAATTGCAACTAAAGACATGCAGGTAGGTGTTATCATCTGTTAACATGGATGGTTTTGGGTTAACCTGACAACAGCCAGATGCATGTCTCGCTCCGCCCAGCTCCACTCATACATCTGGGAACCCGCCATAGGAATTGCCTTTACTGAAGGCTGGGCCTTATCAAAACTCCTTGCATATGATTGGATAAGCCACTTGTCTGCCATCTTTATTGGCGTGCTATTTCAACCACTCACACCGAAGCTAACCTGTGACGCTGTGAGAGGAGGAGCCATTTGGTAGATCAAGCTCTTGCCAAATCCGGTCGGGAGAAGGGCGAAAACATCGTTTCCACCAACAAAAGCCTTCAAAGCCGTTCTCTGATGTTCTTTTAATGAAACAATATCAGATAGATTGGACAACACAGAAGAAATAGCAGCATCAATGCTAACGCTTGCTTCCTCAATGCGAGCCGCCATTGTTGTTGGAATCTCACGGTCGCTTCTCCACTCCAGGACACACCCGCCCTGCGTCCTGATTGGACAGACCATAAATTCGGTTGGGGAAATCACTTTCAATGAGCGGGTTCCCAGATGTATGTGAGTGGAGCTGGGCGGAGCGAGACATGCATCTGGCTGTTGTCAGGTTAGGTTTGGGTGCCAGGTGGGTAAACCCACAGACTTGCAGCTGACATGCTGTTGAAAGTTCTCATCCAGCTTATTGTGACTTTAAACAAACACGAAAAATCAACACATAAGGAAACCATGTGTTCCGACAGTAATAACGACAAAAAAAGCTTTTACAAATTAGAATTTTAGGCCAGATTGTGAAAATATACCGTAAATGATCCAACCAATTTTGTTGCTAGAAAAAACTGGATGATGGGGTTTCTTTGTTTTTTTTTTTATTCTTAAAAATATGCTAAACAGCTGGATGCTGAATTGTTTTGGGAACATAAACCAATCAATCAAAAAGCAGCACTTCTTGGCTTCCAGTGAACAGAGATTTACCACCAGTCCGGGCAAAGCAGACAGCTGTGGGGGAGGTGATACTTGCAATAAAGCAGCAGGTCATCAGTGGTGTTGTAATTCAAACAGACGTTAAATATGATTAGCAAAGTGTTGCACCAGCAGGACAGAGCAATGCTAACACTGGTCTGGGGAGATCAGCATACAAACAATTAAAAAAATCTTGGTTTTCATTTACAAATGAAATGTTTTTCTTATTAGTAAAACATGTTTGAATATGAATCAGTCTTTACCTTCTTAAGACTACAGGAGTATGTATATAGACCTCGGTTTAGTTTCATCATTACTTTACAGAAAAAAGGATGTCAAGATGTCAGGAAAATGATAATCTTGCCTTTCTTTGGACTGAAATAACATATAAATATTATCAATCAGAAAGCTAAAGACTAAACCCCATATTTCACTGGACATTCACCAGTCAGATCAAGCAGTGAAGCTGGCCCTGTTAAAGTGAACTGCAGAGAGTAAGCCTAGGTTTTCACAATCTGTGTTTTAGTGTTTGTTGCTGTAATTATACATCAGCTTAACTGCATCTTCAGCCTGAACAGTCTTCCTCTCCTGGCCCGACTTTCTGTCCCCTCAACTGCACGTTTCTCTCCTTTTTCCCCTTCTAACTTCTCTCCAGCACGACGGAGACTATTGTTTAGACCAATCTTTGAGGAAACGTGACAACTGTAAAACCTTTCCTTAGAAAATAAAAAGAGTTTTTATTCGGAAAGAATGTATTCCCTTCTTATATGGTCGGTATCAAACTCCCATATTTCACATGCTAAACAGAAAAAGTCGCTATGAATTTCACATCATCGACCTTTGCTGACTTCACTAGCAAAAACAAAAAGGCAAAACAAAAACCCAAAGAGGGTGGGGTATTGGAGTATGAAAAGAGATGTTTATATGCAGAGATGGAGAATTTCGTGCAAGAACTACTGGAAAGAGTGTGAACTCATGTGAGCTTATTTGAAGTAGTATTCAATGTGAGCCCAGCCTTATTTTAAACCATCTGAAGCTAAAGCAAGAAACCCATAATGGATCAAATTAAACAATTCATCTTTAAAAGTCACCTAATTAGTGAAATTGTTTGCTTCTTGTATGAGTTTGTAATTTAGTTTGATTATGAATCCAAATCCTCTGTCAAGGCATCAGAGCACTAGTGATCAGTGGATCAGCAGTGGAGGTTTAACATGCAGAGAATTTCCTCATAGGACAAGCATACCTTAATGAATAATATCTTAAACCATCGCAACACATTAAGCTGGGCTCATTCTGTTTGAGCACTGTCCTACCTGACTAGTATTAGGTTAGCTTCAGCTTATCTTTTCTTGTGCTCTAGATGGAATCTTTTATTGTTTCTCTGTCTCTTCTGTACATATCCAGCTTGCTTTATCTCGTCGTCTATAGCCTTGTCTTGCACTCCTGTTTTACTTCACAGAGCACCAATCTGAGCTGTTTTTGGGTTGGTGTCTCTGCACTTCATACTGTGTCACATTGCCGTTAAAGATCCCACTCCCACTGAATTGGTGCTCCATTGCAATTGGAAATTTGTGGGGTCCCCATCCATCTTTTTCATTTCCAATACGATACCGATGAAGAGGCTCCAGCTTCATGATGTTAGTCCAGGCTAAATGTCTATGTGAAAGCAAGCCGAGCCCACTGAAAGAGTTGGTTTTCTCACTTTAACCAGCAGTATGACCTTCCTAATCATTAGTAACTCATCTATTCATGTTGGAAAGGCTCAGGTTAATTCAGCGCAGGTTAACTCATTGGGGTTACTATTACTTCAGTAGTTTGTTCTTTCAGCTTTTTGTTCTTTTGATCAGGCAAAGTCCTCATTGTGTTTCTGTTGCTACTTTAAAATGCTAAAATGTTGCTGTAAACCCGCATCTCTTCGTTATTAGCCCAGCATCTTCTTGCTTTTTCCCTCTTCTTCCTTTTCTACACCAATGGGCTGCTCTTCCATTCTATGCCACACCTATTGTCCTTCTGTTATGCTATTCTGAAACACATTTAGGTTGTAACAAACTGGTTCTTCATTCGGCTTTAGTCTGGGATTGAGTTAAAGGCTGTGTGATGAAGCAAACAAATATTTTATACCACAAAAATTTCAGTTTTATTTACTTTACTCCCTGCACCTTACCATGGATGACAAATATTCCTTATTGCCACGGTCTTAATGAGACAAGGAAATGGTTTTCTTTCAGTTCTGAATATTTTGGTTCTTGATAATGGCTAAGAACGTTTCTAGTTGCTTTTTTTCTTAATCAAGAAATTTAAAGTTGTAATAATAAAAATGGTTTTGCTCTTATTGAGAAAGGATTTTGCCCTTTTGTTGCTATGGTATCAAAAACGTCAAGTATTATTCCTAGTATCGGTATCAAACTAGAGATTTTAGTATTGTGACAACTGTAGTACTCCTGAAGCAGCTTAGTCATAACACCAACCTCTTCCTCAGCTAAATGTCTGTAAAACCTCTGATTTGTAGCTCTATATCTTGTACATCTTTTGGGCTGCTCCAAGTCTGTGTCTTAGCTGCAGCAATCTCCTCAGAGATGCCTTGTCTTTATTCTGTGAACAATGCACCACCAGGGGTGCAACCCTGGTAACCTCCTCTATTTTAGGCAGCCTGGGCTGAGCCAACCCCCACTGGGAGCTCATGTCCCTGAGTGGGAAAATGTGGATCATGTCATCGGTCCCAGGAATAACCTGCAGGTCCGGTGGCAGAAATCAAAAGTGGGAATGGTTGGAGTCTGGGGATGGAGGCCAAGGGCTGGGAGAGGATGTCCTTTTAGGGATCCCCACCGTACAGAACCCCCAGCTGGATCTGTCCTGCTGCTATTCTTGGTGCTGTCGGAGTGAGGTGTCCATCACGTAACATTTACAGCCATAAATCACTTCCTGGGTCTCAGAAATCAGACACACTGAGAAATAAGACACTGAAACTTGAAAAAGAGGTCTTTTCTTTTTTAGTTCAGCTTTTATTGGTCATCTGTGAGCATTGCTGAGGTTTATCCTTGGATTCAGTTCAATAAGAGGCCATTGTAAAATTTCTACTGTTTATAAGCATTTTAAGTTTGTCCAAAGCCATCCATTGCAAAGTACACTTTGGTGACTTTTTTTTCTAACGGTTATTCTTCCACTTCCTCTGGTTGTTGCTTGTTAGCTGCAGAAATGTTAGATGATTTTTGAGGTGTGAGTTCTTTCTAGACATTCCAACAAAGTTGGAAACAAGTTATTACTCTAAGAAAATTGCATGGAAGGAAATCAGATTTGTTCTAAAAAGCTAAATTCCCCCTTCTCTGTATAAAAATTTGAGGCCATGATAGCGCTTCTGGCCTGATTCTGATTGGATATTGGACCTCTCTTCCAGGAAGAATTGGTAGAGCTAATCTGAATGCATTTATTTAACAGACTGCCTGTTCCAGAGGCTGTGTGTTTTATCTGCTTCATTATTTAATGTATTTGCGATCATGATCAGATGTAGGGAAACCCACGGGTGTTTCAGCTGATTGTCAGGTCAAACCCTATTTTTATTAACTCAGTCTACCAGTGCAGAGCATGATGCTACCGCCTCCATGCTTCACAGCTCGTGCAGCATTCTTAGGTTTAAAAGCTTCACACTGACAAATATTCTTCTATATAACAGTCTGATCATCGGGCCAGTTTAACTTGACAGAACAGCCTTTTGGGAATCCTTCCTGACCTGCCCATGTCCACTCTACCCTCGTCTTTAGAAGCTGCTCTCTCTGTCAACCCGAGTCGATGCCCGTACTTAGCAAGTGGGCGGTTAGCAGGTATTGCAATTGTAACTGTCTAAATAACACATTTTCATAGTGCTGACTCAAGGTCCCTTAAATAAACAGGTTTATCACATATATGTCCAACTAAGGAGGTAAATATTTTTTAAAACACAATTTCTGTGGCTGTTGCGCTTGTTGAAATTAAGAATATTGGGTTAAATTGGTCTGGGCTCAGTGCTTTTCTAGTTTTTCTTTTTTTTTTTTTTTTTTCATTGAGGGCAATATTTGAACTTAAAAAAGCTAGTTTTTAAAGCAATGTCTTATTTTTCATTTTTGGAAGGAAAGTTGAGTGAGAAAAAAAACCCATTTTTAAGCAATATTGTTGAGCCCTCTGTTTATGCGCCTCCTCCCAGAGTCTAAATAAATACCTGTTAGGTGAATCTGCATTTTTTTTAAATTGCCATCAGGTGTGAGTGTTTGTGCTCCATGTTGCCCTTGGAAATCTGGCAACCTGCCCAGGGTGTACCCCGCCTTCGCACATAGACTGCTGGAGATGATCACCAGCTCCAACGTTACCCTGAGAGATAAGCTCGAGAAACTGGATGGATGGATATTAATTGTGGCCTTTAGCCGTAAACAGTGCAGTTAAAATGTGCAATAGGTTTTTTAAGTTTAAAAAATTGTTTTTAAAGGTACCAAGAGTGCCTGTTTTTAGACTAATCAAAAAGAAAAACTAAATGAATCACTAAATATTTGGATAGCTGCAGCTCTAGTGTTTTGATGATGAACTAATTTTACAAACTGTGCATTATGCTGCTTTAGATTAACAGGATAACCTGCATGTATGTAGGGTTTCATCATTGCACTGTATGCACAGACTGCAGCGCTGCGGGCCTTGATCTTTTATATTTGTCTAACAGTAGGTCAGATGAGCAGGAGTACACGTCTGCTCATGTTTCCTTCACTTTCTGGGGACCAAAAACTTGCATACCTCCATTTCTACTGTCTGTAGTAAACAATCGTTGGTGTGTTGGGGCTTTTTTGGGTCTGCTGTCACATTTTGCAGCATTTACATAAAAAGAGGGTGACTGTGGTTTCTGCCGTTATTTTAACAAGGTAATATTTACTGTGCTCATCATTGCAAAGCAGCAGGAGTGACTCAGCAAACTGTGGCATTCGATTTGCTGCCCCCATCCTATCAGTTCACATTACAAAGCTCGCATCTGACAGTCTGCCTTCTATCAATGCTGTAAGTGATCCATTTTGTCTGAAAGTTTTTTTTTTGTTTTTGTTTCTGAGATTTCATTTTGTTATACGCTGTTACATTAAGCAGACGCTTCTCACTTTAAACAGGGCGTTCAACACTGACATGGCATTTTCATTGTTTGATGTCAACAGGAGGGATCTTAATGCCTACATGCTACAGGAGCAGAGCTGTGTGACACTAAAAAGCCTAGGGGCTGACGGTTATGTAAATTTGCCCTGACTCTTGAATGAGCTGCTTATTTCTGCAGCGGGAGGGTCGCTGGTAGCTTACAGTTAAACATGGTGAAATTTCCTGCAGACAGTAAGTGTGTGTGCTCATCATGACCCTGTCTAAACTGCTCTTCCCTCCTTGTGTTCAGATGGAGGTAGTGGGACAGACCGTGTCCTGCCCGCCGCCTCTCAGGCAGGTCAGAGACTCGTGGAGAATCACTGTAAGTTCAACCTGCCAGCCTGTTAACTAATCAGTCTCTGTAGCTAATCATTGGACCAAAAATAAAAGAAATCCTCCGGGCAGAAAAAGAAGCCAGTCTTTAATCATCCATCTCAGCTCAAGAACAGAAGAGGCTCTCTTTTTCACAATGAAATATTAACCCTAACTGCTTTTGCACACAGAGTTAGAAGCTTATTGTGCAACACTTTTATTCTCTGCAGACCATGTTGAACTAACTAGAAAGAAATCAATTCAGTGGAGCCATTTTTTGGCAGCGCAATGAACCCAACGACCTGGCACGTAGAATTTAAGGAATGAGTTAGTCCAAAGGTTAAAATGTTACATGCATGTTTTGGTTTTCTTTCATTTAAAGACTGTCTTAAAAAGGTTTTGTTTTAATTGATGAAAACCATTAAGATTTTCAGACACCTGCTGTCAGTCTGAGTTGTGTTCATATTAGAGAAATAAAAATAAACATTTACTTCTTTCTTTTAATTGATTTAGATGCTGATTTAGAAACCCTGATTAACAATTCTAAAAATTCTATTTCCATGGTGCAATGACTGACTTGTGAGCATTTAAAATTTTGTGTGTGTATATATATATATATATGTGTGTATATATGTGTGTGTGTGTGTGTGTGTGTGTGTGTGTGTGTGTGTATATATATATATATATATATATATATATATATTATTTTTTTATTTAAGAATACATAACCATCGGGTAACTTTTCCTTTTCAGTTGTGGAAGCAGGAGCAAATCAGCCAAGCAAAGGCCAGTCCTTGCGCGAGGGAACAATGATTCATTATGAAATTTGAGTGGCTTAGAGATCTGACTAATTATTTTTTATTTTTCTCATATATTTGGACTCTAAAAACTGGTTTAAGATCTTGTTGCATGTGGTGTTTGGAAGTGAAACCCGAGATGAGCACTCCTTCATTTGGCTCAGACACTGAGAAAAGATTTCCACCTGAAGCAGAGTATAATGACTAACATGGAGAGTTGCATAGCGACAGGAGTTAGTTTTCAACTCAAATGGTGGACAGGAGCTGACATTTGAATGGGGAGAAAAATTACTAGAAAATACATTTTTATACTTTCAAACAAACATGTTCGCAAACACCCATGATTATCTCCTGCTCCGGCTGCAGATTCACAATATTAAACTTTTGTGAAACAAGTTTAAAATAATAATTTCAGAAAGGCCTTTTGGTAAAAAACAAAAAACAACCCAATTTCTAAAAATAAGAATAAATTAAATTTTTTTGGTGCCCGTAGTTGAGAGCTCATCCAGATATGGTAGTGCTTTCCTGTTTCAGGGTGGCGTGGCTCCAAAGGGTCGGTCCGTCTCTCAGTGTTCCTGTGATTCAAATCAGTCCTGAAAACCAATAAAAATGCAGGTGGTGATCAATTTCTTTAATACTTTTTTAGGATGTAAAATATATTTGCTCTTTAAGACTAAAAGAGCTGGAATACTATAATAGTTTTAAGAATCCGTCATGAAAAACCAGCTATTTATATTTTAATGTATTAAAATTAGGCATATTTCAATTAGGTCAATAAGGTTTTTTTCTTCCATATAACATCATTCATCCATGAATGTAGGTCATGTCATTAACGCTGATTAAATGAATGTTATGGTGTAAATTCTGTTCGGCTGCTGTTGTCAACAATCAACTCCAGAACATTTTATCCCTTCTTGGCAGGTATTATAGGCAGCCTTATTTCCATTTTGCATGTAAAACGTAAAATTTTAAACAATAAAAACAATAGCTGTCATTAGACATTAGCTCAACAATCTTAACATGCAAGCAAAAAAAGACAAATGTTGATTATTAGAATCAGAGAAATGTAAAGTTCAGTACTGCTGCTTTCCTTTCCTTCACTGTTTGACAAGTTAAATGGAAGAGTTTGTCAGTTTTACTCTGACCTGATGTGTTAGACTAAAGGCCTGGTTATACTCCTGCAGCAGTGTGTCGCAGTGAGCTTGACGCAGACATTTTTGATTTATGCCCAGTATTGAAGCGTGGTCTGCGCTATAGGCTGTGGGTCTAGATACGGCGAGGCAATGACGAAGTGGGGGTGAGTTTGTCCAACAATGGAGGTACATGACAGTTACAAAAAAAAAAAAAAAAAAAGCACGGATCCAGGTGGAAAGGGGTCCCAGCGTTCTTGCACACCTCGCACTTCTAGCTGGTCCAACTTCACCTACAATTTAGGAGAGGTGCAGGAGAGTGTCTGTGGTAGGGGCGGAGACGTTTTTTTGTTCACTGCGACGCAGACGAACTAGTTTCGAAGTATAAATCAGCCTTAAGAGCTCTGCTACAAGCATGTTGGCTGCGATCTTTGAATTTGGTGTGATTCGATAAGTGTTCAACTTCTGTCTTGTAAGGCTGTGCAGAAAGGGAGACAAATATTAAACATGACTGGTATGCAAATGTTTTTGCACCAAGCTTTTATAGATGTCCATGTTGCTGAGGCCTCAGTTGAGGCTGAATGCTGCTGGATTTGAATAAATGTTATATCAGCTTAGGGAGTTAAGATAACCTGTGAGAACATTTCATGAACTACTCCACACCAGTTTTTCCCTCGTGTAGAACAGTAGGAGTGTTAGTCTGCTGTAGTCAAATGTTCTGAGAGCTGCACAAAAGGGGTCTGAAATGTCTTAAACCACATGCAAATCCACCTCTGGCCCACTTGGTTTTATTGTTTTGTCTGAAATAAACTGTAAACTTTGCAGATTTAGTCCAAGGGAAATATCGTTGGGATATTCAAAGCTTCATATTTATGCTGCACTGTTTGGACCTCTTGCAGCATCTCTTGTGTCCCTGAATGTGACAATGATATCTGAATAATTAAACCAAAATTTTCTTATCATTTCCTCTCCACAATTCTCCATCCGTTTGTAGAGATCAGGTGTAGCATATGGGTAGTAAAAGTCTCTCGATAAGGTGAAAATATTGTTTACATGAATTAAAGGTGCTGGAATTAAGTATTCAGGTATCGTACAGGTATGTGAGAACATTTCTGACGTAAAACAACTTTAATCCAAAGTGTTGAAGTTCATTCTAAAGAAGGCACTACAGCTTTAAAACATATTTTAAATTTCCCAACTCTTTTTATTTCCATATAAGCTCCATTTTTTAATATTTATAGTTCTGTTACATCAGATCAACTAAAATAAACCTTTTGTCCTTTAAGCTGTCCTTGTTTTGTAGTATATACTAATGGCTGATAAGTCAACACGCTGGGTGTAACAGTATTGGGTTTTGCGTTGACTCTGTAACTCCATCTCTTGTGAATGACGGCCTGGTTCTGGATGTGCACCCCTTGTTTTGACATTAGCTGCACGATATTGGATAAACATTTGAAATTTGAGGATGTTGCCATTATGAATACGATTAGCAATTACATGTTATGGCATCTGTCTGCATTGATAGGACAGACTCCTTCTGCCTTTATAGTAGGCTAATATAAAGTTGAGAAGACATGAGGGAAAGGACCAGGGCATTCAGAAAGATCTCTGATGCACGTAATTTGTACATTGATATTGTAATAATGATGGCTTGGATCATCTTGTGGAGTTTGAGAATTTACATTATTAGTGGGAGTATAAAATCTTTATTTTGTCCTCTTTAGATGATGATATATCTCCAATAAGCTAAATGGTTAGAATTGGTATAATATATGAATCCTCCAGGGTTTTTCTCCCCCATCAGGGTATAAAGTGTAAATTAGGTGCGTTTGTTGTTTTTCATAAACAGACCTTTTACCTCACATTGCTGCTGCTTCTTGCTAATATGGTGGTTTGAACAGCTGCAGTAAAACTAATAGCATGATCAGTGATGATCTTCTAATTGATAAATGCTTGGTCGTCTATGAATTCAGTCATTCCTAATTAAGATGGCCTATTCACAGGATATATGGTTATTAAAAGGAATTTAAGTATTAAACATAATTTCTAAAGATACAATTATGTCACCCTTTACATCAATCTGTGAGGTTTCTATTCCTCATCTATGGTGTGTTGGCTTCTTCCTTACTGCGTGGCGTTTAAGCTCATACAAGTACAAAAGTGGGTACCCTTAAACAAAGACTAAGGTACTCTGTTGGATTTTGTGCTGAGAACCAAGAGCTGGTTGATTAGACTGGGATTTAGTTTTGCTACCAACGTTGTACTTCTCTGGTGACGTCTTTTGTTTCTACAGGAATGTTTTTAGTAGATTAAATCCTCTTTAATCACTTGTTTAAAACTGCATTGTTTGTTGTAATCGTTTTGGAAACTGAACTTTGGTTTGCATTTTTCGGCACTCAACACATGTAAATGAAAGGTATAAATGTGTTAATGCCTCCAAAGCTGAATGGCATTCATCCACGCTGCTGTCCAACACCAATCACTGTGACACAGGAATTCAGAGCATGATTAAACCAGTTAAAGCAATGCATTAACAAGCGCTGCAGTCAAGGATTGTATGTCTGCTCTTTGGGGCTGTTTTTTTCTGGGTTTTTGTCTTTTTTTTAATCACAATTAATCTATTTTTAGACTTGGTAAAACATGTTTATCTTTTTATGGATATACAAATTGCTTGACGCAGAAGGTAATAATTTTTTTTATAATTTCTCTTTGTGTGTTTCAAGGGCCCTAAAAGGTCAACGGCTAAAAAGGAAACTAAGGAGAAGAGGGAGAGCAACGAGGAGAGCAAGGAAAACCTGAAAGCCAAGTCAGACGACTCCGGAGAGGAGAAGAACGGAGATGACGACTCGCAGAAAAATGGGCCCAAGAAGAAAGGTGAATATCAGCTAAAAATTTAAGTCCAGAAGAAAAATAGATTGAAATGATCCCCTTCTAAAATGTATATAATGTCTTTTGTTTATTTTAGACTTAGACTTGGACAACCTTTATTGTCATTTTATATAAACAGAAGTGTATGAAAAATGAAATTTAGTTTTGTATAGCTTTGAGAACCTTTCCATTCCTTAAGGTGCAGCAGTGATCGAATGTAAACGGTGTGGGAGAGAAAAAAAAAAACGGGTGAAAAAAATTAAATATGTCGAGTGCAAATACGCACCAAAATCGTAGTTTTTAAAAATAAATTTTTAATTCTGAACTTGTTTTGATGTTAAAGAGGAGCTTCTGTTGATAATTAGTTGGTAAATCTTAATTAACTTAATCTTTATAGATTTCCTACGGAGTCTGGTCTCAGTATTTTAATCCCGATCCCACTTTTTAAAAGCTTTTTTTTCCCCCTATATTTTTGTGTCCTTTTTCCTTACAGCCTCATCGTGTCCCTTCTGTCTTTCCTCATGCCCATCCTTCTATCTTTTTCTTGTCTCTTTGTCCCATTTTCCATCTTGTTCTTTGCTTCCTTCCCTGTTTCTATCTGCCTGTCTTCATTTCCTTCAAACTGTCTGTCCTTTCTCTGGTGTCCTTATCATTTCATCCTTTTTTCTTTTATATTTTTTTAATTTCTCCCTTCAGACTTTATTTTATTCTCTCGTTACTCTTTTATCTTCATCTTTTTCTTGCCTTCTTTCTTGAATTTAGAATATACACAATTCATTGGGAAGAACCTGATCATCTAGGTATTATTAAAAAGGTAGTTTTTTTCCCCCATTTTTGGAAGAAATAACTTCCACTTTAACTGCAGGCAACTGGAGTCACCAAAATGCTGCTAAAAACACAGTACATCAAACGTTGAGACTATAGCTGTAGATTGGTGGAACTGGTTATCTAGATTGCCAGATTGTGGAATATAACAATAGCTCAGGGGTCACCAACCATTTCAAGGCTGAGGGCTACTTCATTGCTATTGAATCATAGGAAGGGCTACCAATACTGACATATGAACAAGAGAGGTCAGCGTTGACCTAAACTTCATCCAAATTAAACAATTTTTTTATTAACTTTTAATTTCTAATTTTCCTTTAAACATTATAATTTTAAAATTTCTATAAATGCTAAAATGCCCTATATGATTACTATGATGAAATGCTCTATAAATGATTAAAAAGAAGAGTCACAGAATAAAACTAGAAAAAGCTGTTTCAGAGAAACAGCAAGTGGGAATGCTTTTGCTGAATGAAAAAAGCTGAAATTACTTGAAGAACATATGAAAATGTGAAAGGAAGTCATCAGAAACTTCAAACTGCAGAAAACAATTGAATCATCTGAAGATTTTTTAGGGTACAATCATTTGGCAGTAAAAGGGCAGAAACAAACTCATCTTAAAAGCTTCACAGCCAAACCATACATAATATCCAAAAATGTCTTTAATGTGTGCAGTAGAAGGGTCTTAATATAATGTCTCCCAAGTTTCTAGAAACATTTCTAAAGAAATTTTGAAGGGGGGCCACCTACTGCCCAGAAACATGTCAGACGTGTTATGAATTAGCAGCAAACAGAAAAGCGTAATTCCTGTCCAGAAAGAGAGCAAAATGAAGCCAAAGTTCTCAGCATAGGTCGAAAAATATTAAATTAGCTAAATCAGAAAATAAATTACAAAGAAAAACTTGAATCTTATCTGGTTGAAGAAAATATGAGTAGCTCAAGGATGGGAAGTAAAATGTTGAGGAAGATGGTATTAAATAAGTATCAAAAATGTTGCAATCCTATGCGGAAATGTCAAGACTTGGCAAAACAATTTGAAATTATTTAAAATGTGTCAGTTGATCAGCATAAAGAAAACAGTGTCATCCTTAGAGGATTGAAAATCTACAAACCTATGTGCAAGACTGACCATGAGAAGGAGAGGAAGGACAGAGAGAGAAGCTTATAGAAAGAGAGCTAATACCACTTAAGGAGCTGAATTTATCAAAAAATCTAACCTGTATGTTACGAGCCGCTGCGTTGATGACAGCACCGTTGGCAGGCTTAGGCTGCATGTTACGAGGTTAGCAGATGCTTTATTACAGTGTAAATCTTAGAACCTGATTAAGAAATATGCACTGAGGTGTGTGGTCAACAGGCCTTGGTAGTGTAATTTGAAGAAATTGGTTGGGTTTGGGTCATAGCTACGAGCCATACGGCACAATGAATGAGTGTGTGTAAGGAAGAGGCTTTTATTTTGTAGAGTCCCTTTAGTCTTATTTCGAAAGTCTATCATGGATGTGTGTCAAGGAAAGGTCATGCCCAGCAGTGATATAGAATCCATTTCTAAATATGAAATCACTGGTTTCCCATGTTATTGGGTGAATAGATGCTGTATTAGAGTGTAAATGAGAGACTTTTATTGTGAAATTCGCTCCGGGGTATGTTTTGAAAAAGTCCCTAGAGTCTAATAGAAACAAGCTGATAGAGTTTGGGTCATAATGCTGAGCCATTTGCATCAATTAATACGCAAGTATAATATAGAGGCTTTTATTGTGTAGGGTCACTGGAATCTTATTTTGAAAGTCTAGCAGGGTTGTGTGTTGAGAAAAGGGTCAGACCCAGCAGTGATACTTGATAACTTTCCAATCATTAAATCACTCTTGTTCCCCTGTTATAAGGGCAGTAGATGAAGTGTCAATGGGAGGCTTTTATTTTGAAATTTGCTGTGGGGTGTGTTTTGAAAAGCCCCCTAGAGTCTAATTTTTAAAAAAAGTAGTTGAGTTTGGGTCATAATGTTGAGCCATATGCTGGGAAAAAATATGAGTTTAATGTAGGGGCTTTTATTTTGAAGGGTCCCCGGAGTCTTATTTTGAAAGTCTATCAGGGTTGCGTGTGAAGGGAAGGGTCATGGCCAGTAGTCATATTGTATCCATCTCCAAATGTTAAATCAGTGTTGTCTCCCTCCATTAGATTAAAATGTGCTGTTTAAAGTGGCAGAGGTAAAATCCCTTTGAAGCTCTGTTACCTTGACAACGCTTAACGAGCCTGTCAGTGAAAGAGAGAAACGCGCTTCACTTTCGTTCCTTTCCTCTCAGGCTTTTTTGAATGGGAAAATCAGCTCCGAACAAACGAGTGCTTAAGACAAACCGTAAATGGTATCAAAAAAATTCTTTCAGTCTAAGCGACAGCTATCCTTTGTCCCCGATTGGGGTAACTTTCATGGCTGTAGCTCATTCACAACCTTAAGGGGAAGGAGAAATAAAAAGGTTTGTCACTCCTGCTGGTCTCATTAAATAACATGCAGCTTAATGGTAGAGCAGAACTTTCAAAAGCAAAACCTCCCCTCCGAACAAAGGACGTTGAGCCAAAATCGTAAAAGATATTTAAAAAGTTCTTTCACCGTTGGCGTCAGCCATCCTTCGGCTTCGACTGTGCCAACTTTCATGTTTCTACTAAAAACTAGTTGACCACAGTGACGATGTAAAAATTTGTTTTTTCTGAGTATGAGGATTTTTCTCAGAATCAACGTTTTCCTATGCCGAACAAGTCAGCTAAACACCTAAACCATAAATGATATTGAAGAAATTCCTTCAATGTGAGTGCTAGAAGGGTCTGAAGATGTTCTATACCAAGTTTTATGTTTGTACGTCAAACAGTTTAGAAATGGGAGCAATACGAAAATATGTATTGTTTTGGATTTTCGAATGTGATTTTTGGCAAGTCTCTCATTGGATTTCTATTGGGGAAGTGTGGACTTCTTCGTGGTCTGGGTCACACTGTCGGAAAACTGTAAATGCCATACAAATGAGGGTTACATTTCCTGAATCCTGACAAAAATACCTACGTTTTAATGTATAATTTATATCAATTGAGTGATGCATAAGCATTCCCACTTGATAAAATTTCAAACTTAGCCCACTGTTGAGTTGCTGTTTTCAGAAGGCGTTGAGGGCACCCCATGTGGTCCTTGAGGGCCCCTTGGTGCCCGCGGGCACTGCGTTGGTGACCCCTGCAATAGCTGAATATTAGTTCCTTTAAAATATTCTCCTTTTGTTCGATAGAAGCTTTCTGCAGAGTTTTTAAAAGGCCTGACGTGCTGGCTTTTTAGGGGGAGCACTGCTTCCATTTTTCTACTGCCTTGTGTTGGCAGGTAGCTGTTTTGGCTGCAGTGTCAAGGTTTTTAACTGGGGAAGGGAGACTATCTTCTCTGACCTTCACAACATGGTGACCTTCAGTGTTTTCTCTGTAAAGAGCTGAGATATTGATATGAGATATATGTGCAATCAAAACCACTTTTTCTCCTAATCAGAGATCCGATGAGACTAAAACTTTTCCTGTTTCTGGTTATTAAAGGAATCTTTACCTCTTTGGCGGACATAATGGATATGTTTGTTAGAAAGAAAGAGAAGCTTACAAACCTAAAACACATCCTCTTTGTACACATAATTGCCAACTACTGGTGCAGCTGGAATATAATAGCACTTCTAGGATTTCTACTGATGTCTAATGTGAGACGCAGTTAACACCTAAAACATGAAACCAATCTCATTCTTTAAAAAGCTATTTTAAGCAACCTCTGAAGTTGTTCTGAAATTTGGCCAGATATTTTTTTAAAACCTTATTAAATCCTTTTTGATTTAAGACCTAGAACAGGAAGGAAGGTACGCACTAGCTCACTGATGCTCCCTGTTGGCCAGGAGATGTTCTGCAGGTGGTTTCTTTCATCCGTTTATCTATTCTCCATCTGGTCGTCTACCATCTCTGTTCATTCATCCAAGTTTGTTCAGCTTAACATATTTCAAATGGATATCTGTAGATCATTAATATGGTGAAGAACCGCTTTGATCGCAGTAAATTTTATCTGATTATTTAATAGTCAATCAACGTCACATACATCGGGGTGGAGTGGGGGGGCTGAGAGGGGGAACGGTTCTACTGAGGCCATGCTTGCTGCAGAACACTGCATGTTGTGCGTTTTTATGGCTTCCCAGGTTCCCACTATGAGGCGGTTACCTATAGCGCTGCCTTTTATCTCTAGGGAAAGATAGGAGCCACAATGCGAACTCCATTCCTTCAGCCTCTCTGTGCCTGTAATATATTCAGGGACTGCTAAGTTCTTTAATACAGCTAAGTTTTTAGCAGTTGCTCTCCAGATTGGTTAAAATGGACCAAGTCAATTTAGATTTTTCAAGCAGCTGGATTGACCGACCTTAATCTAGGGTTATGTTCACTCTAAGTTCAGAAAAAAGCAGAAAAAACATGCAAACTTTAATTATCTTTTTGACTGCATTATGGATGCAAGTTATTGACTAATGAATTGGTCTAAAGTCTATTGACCTTATGAATTGACAAACTTTTTTTTTACTCTTTCATAAAGCAAATCTTTTCATAATGTGAAGGGCTAAAGATTTTTTTTTTACAATGTGCTGAAAGGAAAAATAGTATATTGTTATATATTAACAATTAATCTGCCAGGTGTCTTAAATGACTAAATGTCTTACACTTAACTAAAACTCTGACGTGTGTATAAGATAAAACAAAACGGGAATCTGTTGGATTACTAAATAAAATAAAAAAAAAAGATAGAAAATGTGACACATTTATTATTTCTAATTTACAGGATTGTAAAGCTATCATTAAAAGACATTTAAGCTTTCTTTATCACTTTCTTTATCACAAACAGATGGATCAAATTCTAATCTAATAAACCGTTAATAAACAATATTGTTTATTTGTTTCATTATTATGACATCAACCCATATTTTTTGCCTGTTTTATCGAGTATCTTTTTTTTTCTGTAAACACCTTTAGCAATAAGTCGTTTTCTTCATGTACCTAACCTGCCATCTGAAGGTTTTGATCTTAGCTGGCTGATATCATTATTATAAAGCCAGGTCCTTTTCATGCGTGGACATTTTTATGTTTGTGGGGGGAAGGAAATTAAACATTTTACCTCATACTGAATAGTTTTTTTAAATGAGTTGTTATAGATTCATATGGCCAGGGACAAGGACAGGAAGGCTCTCCTGTAGAGGCTTCTATTGAAGCTTGTGACAGGATGCTTTATTGAAGCTATCTCTGGGATTTCCATAATTACGAGCATTTTATGACCATTCATTCTTTGCAAAAACATCTTCTGCTCGTATGGTCAGGAAGCCCAGCTAACAGACACTGGAGTTGCCTGTATGTTCCTGCAGCCATGTTTCAGTGAAATACAATATACTGCATTGCTAATACTCCTGCTGGGTCCTTATTCAGCTTAAAGTTCATCCAACTTTTTACCCCATCCTTCTAATAATGCCAGTTACAATACATAAAAGAGATGAACTCTCTTTTTTTTTTTTTTTTTTCTCTCTGCTTTTACACTTTATCCATGCTGTTTTTAACCCACCTGGGATTTGTGGCTGGGTTGAAGTATTATTTGACCTTTTTAAATGTTAATTAGCTCCTCTTGAACAATTTTTGGAATCATGACAAATGTCCAAAAAAAATAAAATAAAATTATGTCTTTAAGATCCGTTCAGTGATGCATCAGGAAACTCAGAGTGGGGAATAATCTCACATTAACGGCAACACTGTGCTGCACCCTTGAGCAGCACAATTCTAGATGAGGTTAAAAATGTTTAGCTTCTGGTTAATATTTCAGGCTTTACATTAGTGAAACCATCAAATTTCTGTCAATATGCTAAAAATTGGAAGAAAATTTCTTTTTCTTTTAAAATTTTGATGTAGAGAAAGAAAAGAACAGTAAACCTGCCAAAGGAGGAACTAAAACATGTAGTTCCTCCCTGACTGCTATACCTCTCCATGTTGTCGCAAACAGGAAACAAGCAGAAGTGGGTTCCTCTGATGATCGACGTGAAGCCAGAGGGTCCCAGGGAGCGCTCGGCCTCCAGGAACAACAGCAGACAGAACGAACACCAGCGCCTGCCTCCCAACGCCAGGAACGACCTCAGAGGTCAGTGTGGGGAAGGGGGTCATCCCCACTGGAAACAAGTTTATGCAGCAAAGCTTTCAGGGAGTAACTGCAGTCACTAGATGGTGCTGTTTGACCGAGCTTTGGTTCACAGCCGGCAGGATGTGAACAGATAACTGTTAAACTTCTGCTTTGACAATGGGGTAGTAAACTAGTCAGGTCAATGGTTTAAAACATTGTATAAGACTTAGATTAGATAAGGTCAAAGGTCAAAACGGTCTGTGGATTTGATGTCAAGTTCGCTGTTTGAGGGGCTGATTTGTTTTTGTTTTTTCTCCTGAAGACTGGCACAGTCAAAAGTACGAGCGGGAGTGGCGCGATGACCATGACGAGGTGTCCAGCGTGAAGAGTGAGGGGGCGCCGTTCCGCGGAGGGTTCAGAGGTCGAGGACGTGGAAGAGGAAGGGGGCGAGGACGAGGCCGAGGAGGCAGAAGTAGGCTTTTTGTTTTCTTCTTCTATACGCAAAATCTCCCATTTTTATTGCCGGCATTTAGCTTTATTTTAAGTTCCTAACTACTGATGGATTATTGCATGAAAGTGACATAAAATCTGAAGCTGGTTTCTTAATCTCCTGTGCAGGTCACTACGACTACCACTACGGCTACAAGTCGTATGACCCGAAGGACGGACAGTACGGCCAGAAGTACGGCAACTCTGTCACCTACTACTACGACAACATGAGCAGCAGCGAGCTTTATTCTGTGGACCAGGATCTTCTGAAAGACTACATCAAGAGACAGATGTAAGCGTGGTTTTCAGAGATGTTCCCTCTGAGGAGCGACAAATATGGTGGGCTTCTTGTTGCTGTTAGCAGCTCTAATCTGCAGAGCTGCTGTAGAAGTGATGAGCTCCTCATGTCTCTTCTCTGACTGAACATTAGTGGAGAAAGATTACAGCTCTGATCGCAGCATCGATCAAAACCACATTTAATCCTCTAAATGTTTACAAATAAAAATCTACTGGGTTTAAGAATATTATTTGACAGAAGCCTTTGAATTTGGACTATTGGTTCTAACATAAAGTGGATCTTATTGCTTCTCTGTTTATTCCTGGTTATTCTTTGTTTAGTTATTGATTATTAACTATGCTGATAAAACTGATCAGCTGTTCAGAGGGTCTTAAACATGCAGCTCTGGAGACGTCAGAATAAATGTTTTACATGTAAACAAGTGTTTTATTTATAAGGCAGTCCTCAAATTAAACAAAAATTTAGTTTTTGACGATAAATTTGACAATCTGCCATCCTTAACATTATTTTGTTAAAAGCTTACATTAACTGTAGTTGGGTAAAGCTTATGTCCTGAATGAGGGAAGCCTTAATTTCTTGCTGAACTTAACAGATCACCAGACGTTGTCTCCTGTTTTCCATAGAGAGTACTACTTCAGCCTGGATAACCTGGAGCGGGACTTCTTCCTGCGGAGGAAGATGGACCAGGAAGGTTTCCTGCCGGTTGGACTCATCGCCAGTTTCCACAGAGTTCAGGCCCTCACCACAGATGTCAACCTGATCCGGGAGGTAAAAATGCATCAGAAATGTGGATGGTTTAATTATCAGCATCATAAACTGCCAAAAGAAGATTTAACTTTTGTCAGCCTGATTTTTTTTGTGTGCTTGAATTGGTGCAAAGTATTAATATTTGACCCATCCAGACTAATACAGATATCTTTCAAAGGTGAATTTTTGGTTGCAAAAACCCTGATATTAACAGTAAAATTTGGATTTTTAGAACCCGAATATTTGGTGCTCCAAAGTAGGACTGTGAGAATAAAGATTTAGCATAACTCTTCTGCACATGTTAAAGGTTCTAAGCACATTAGAAGCGTTTTTAAGTTTTTTTTTTTCTCCATTGATTGTGATAATTTTAGATAAAACTGGAAACCTGTTCTGCAAAGATTTCTTTCCTTGCAGCTGAAACCTTTAAAATATTTTATTAGGGTTTAATGCAAGATCTAAATCTAATCGGAAAATTATGAGAAAACTTCAAGGTTTTTTTTTTGGTTTTTTTTATGCATAATGTAATTTTCCTCTTTCCTCAGCTTGATAGTTTCAGCCCATTGTCAATAACGTCATCATGAGCTAAGCAATAGAGAGAAATGTTGTGATTTAAGGAGTTTTATAAATGTATTTTCAGTTAGAAATGTTCTGATTGAAATAATCTTTACTTAGTAAAACTATTTAACATTTAAGCCTTCTGTAGAACAGAAAATCACACCATTTTTTCCACATTTCAGAAACCCCTGATCTCATTTAAAAAATGTTATTTGATGGGTGACAATTGACAATTTTTAACTTGTTTTTTAATTTATTCTTAACTGTACATACATAGAGTTGCCTGAAGACAAATTAAATTGCTTCTAACAGGCAGTTTGTATCAGCAAAAGTTTTATTTGGAAACATGTAAAGACAGTAAAAATAAAGATTTCGAACTCATCGGATGAACCGCTAGCGTAGCGAAAAAAATAATTTCTGTGATAGCGTCATGTTTATGTATGCTTGTCTTTAACATGCAGTGTGTTTGCTCTTAGGCTTTAAAGGACAGTAAAGAGGTGGAGATTATCGACATGAAGATCCGTCGGAAGGAGGATCCTGAAAAGTGGCCTCTTCCAGGCCTGACTGTGCCGAACCACACGCACACAGACTTCTCACAGCTCATCAACTGTCCTGAGTTTGTTCCCAGGCAGATGACTGAGGAGCTCAGAGGTGAGAATCTGCAGAAAAAAGAACAGTCTGCCTCTTTGTTTACTCCTTTTTTCTTTCTTTTTTTAATCAGAGATATCCATTTTGTAAAAATGCACTTCTCTGGTCTGACCCACCGATTCAGATTTGGACCTATTTTGACTCAAAAAAATGATGGTTGTTTTCAGATTGTAGTTTTGAATCCAATAGAAACAGTGAATTAGACATTCCCCACATGTGCATACATAGTTATCTTTATCTGTTTTGTTTGTTTAAACTAAATTCAAAAAGTGCATAGAGGTGCATGTTGCTGGACGATGCCGTTTATAGCTTAAAATTGGAGTAGGTGTCAGTGTCAGTTTGATACATTTAATGAAAAGAAACCTCTTGCTGCATTAGATTAACTGAATAAATCTGTGTCTGCTGCAGGATCCTCCAGGTCCTCCACCCCGGTGCAGCAACAGACCAAGACTGAAGCTGACATGTCAAACCTCAAAACGATGCCAAAGGGCCTCTCTGCCAGTCTGCCCGACTTGGACTCCGAGTCCTGGATCGAGGTGAAGAAGAGGCCCAGACCGTCGCCTGCCAGGCCAAAGGTAGGAACAGTTCAAATGTCCACGGTTTCCCCCCCAGCTCATCTCATTATATTAAGATCCAGAATAAAAATCCAGAGTAAAATTGGCTAGTTTCATATCATCATGAGTATTCCACATCTTACTTTTTTCCTTGTTTTTTTTTTTTGTTTTGTTTTTGTAAATGAAGCCATAAAGCTGATGTTTGTTTTTGCACTTCAGTTTTCATTTTTGCATATTTTCCATCTCTTAATTCCCTTCCCTTCCTTTTGTTCTCACACTCCCTCCACTGATTCAGGCCCCTTCGTTGCAGCAACAGAAAGAAAAAGACGATTTGCTGCGCTCTCCGGTTCCCCAGTCTGGCTCTTCGCCCACCCCTGTTGCCTCAGGAAATAAGGTGAGGAGCTACCTGAGGGGAAGAGAAGGTTAAACATTTTTTATGCATGGATGTCCGATCTTTCCTTTTTTGCACCATTGTGTGCAACGTTGTGATCCTAAAATACTGCCTGGATGCAGTGTCGACTGAAAGCCTCCAGAGGGCACTAGGGACATTATGTAATGGAAAAGGACAGGGCTTCTATACAATCTGGACTTTTCTTTCACCATTTTTAAGTTTCTTAAAAGTTGTTAAAAAAAAAAAGTAAAATAAGGGTCACAAAATGATTTTCAAATTCTTCAGTATCCTGAAGGTCAGAACTATACCATTAGTTAATGAATGGAGCAGTTTTTGTGTTGATTCAGATGCAAATTATATCATTTCAAAAGATGGTTCTCCAAGATGAGACCCTGCCTCTGAATCCAGAAACAACGTTTTGCTGTCCAGCTTATAGTTTAGTTCACGTTTGACTGAGCCTGTGTGTTTTGAACTGGTTCTGGATAAAATACCAAAACTAAATGGAATGCATTATTTTCTTATTTCAATATTTACTTGGTACATTTTAAAGAATAATGTAAATATTTTTCATTGTAATTCAGAAAAAAATTTCTATTCCTGTAACATAAGTTTTTCCAGACATCCTAAAAGGTGAAAAATTATCAGACAACCAAATGGAAATTAGAACTTTCCAATTAAGAACATTTAAGCATCTCAAGAGGATTTTTTTGCAACAAAGATACTAAAAGTAACTTGAGTGTTTGGTGATTGATTAGATGATTTAAAAAATAGATGTTAGATATGGAAAATCCATGCAGTATTATCACAGTTACATAGCCTAGTAAACTAGCCCCACACGCCAGCGGCAAAAATAATTTTTGCCTGCGAGTGGGTCTAGCCGCAATCAATGCCCCGAGCCCTAGAATTGGTGGACCAATCACAACGCTGAGATGTGTTTTGAATTTCTGAAGGGGTTTTGAGGGTGTGACGACAAAGCTGCGCGACGCTTGAGAAGCACAACAAGAAAGATGGCAACAACTATTGAACATAGCATGCACTGCGGCAGCAGCAGCTTTCAATGGGGCGCTCCATTGAAAGTTAAGTTCTCTTTTCTGTTGCTGTTGTTCAATAAAAGTACATTTTGAGATCATTTGAGGTAAGAATGTTATACTTTAAAGCATCATTATATGGTCCATTTACCCATTTAATGTGTAATTATAAAAGCATTCCGAAGTTGAGAGGACTGTGGCAACCAGCGGACCTCTGAGGCTAACGGCAGCCAGGGCTAACTGTAACCCGTCTGCAGCTTTGGAATCAGTTTTGGAAGGATTAGACTTGGGTTTTTGTTGAAACATGAGCAGGAAGAGGCTCTAGGCTTATTAATTTTTTTAAAAGGACGTATTCGCCGTTTTTTACGACAGGCTGTTTGTTTATTCTCCCCCACCAGCTTCCTGTCGCGCTTACTACGTCACAGTCAGTTGCGCTCATTGGTCAGAGCGTTTGCCAATAGGCACAAACGTGGTTTGAAAAACAAAGGGGTTGCTCTCATCAACAATCTTCCGTTGTCTCATTCATCCGGGCCTGACTAAATTACACATTTAATCTCACATTTAGTCTGGTTTATCAGGCTAACAGTTGCTTACTTTCCTGCAACCCTGCTGCCCCAAACTGCTAAAGTTCATTTGAAGACTTTTCATCATAAAAATGGAAAAATATGCTGCAGAGTATTTTATATCAGACGAAACTATAAAATAATTAATGATCTGAAAGTGCTGCTAAAAAAAAAAAAGGTTTTATTTTTGATTCTTTTGAAGAAGCAGCAGTAGATGTAAAATTGAAGCAGCTGGTGGCCATTCAGAGAAGATCAAAGGAGCTTATTTCATCATGAAAGGCGGCTCGAAGTAAATATGCTGAGCTCAAGTAAATATTTGGTGTGAGAATCTCACTGCTTGAGACGGAGAAAAAAAACAACACAGCTAATATTAAAGTACTACCTGCTATTATAAACCAAACATCGAAGCAACTATTTTACTGCTTCTTGAAGTAATCAGTTTCTGTACTCTTCATGGTGTTGATGTTAAGATTCAAAGACAAAATACTTTGTAGAACTTCTGACATTGGTTTTGCGCTTTCTGTAATAATACAGAGAATAACAGGTTTATCTAAGCTTGTTAACCAGTCAGGCTACATGCTCAGGTAAACAGCCTGCAGCGTAGAGCCTTTTCCTGCTCATGTTTCAACGAAAACCCCAAGTCTAATCCTTCCAAAACTGATACCAAAGCTGAGTCAAACGGGAGCTGTTCAATAGTTGTTGCCATCTTCCTTGTTGTGCTTTCTCCAGCGTCGCTCAGCTTTGTCGTCCCGCTCTCAAAACCCGCTTTGCAGAAATTCAAATGTGTTTTGAATTTTTGCGTTGTGATTGGCCCGCCAGTTGTAGGGCCTGGGGCATTGATCGAGGCAAGACCAAACTCACAGGCAAAAATTTATTTGGCCGCTGGCGGGTGGGGCTAGTTTACTAGGCTTGTGTTTTGTGTCCTTGTGTTTTTTCCAAACATCCAAATTTGCCTTTCAAAACAGCATAGGAAAACGGCTCACATTCAGTACACAGCAACAGGTAGGGGAGGGACAAGCATAGTCTGTAATCCTCTGTTGGTGTGGCTTATTTGTTGCTGTTGGAGGCACCTGCTAGGTAATTCTTGTTGACTAATCTGTCAGGAAAAGTTTAAAACGTTTTAGTGAACATGTAGGAACCATAGTTTCAGAAGCCGAGAGGATGCGTTCATGAAACTCCTGTCTGTCTGTCGGATCAGGATGGGGCGGAGCAGGACGAACCCGAGGAGCTGGACTTCATGTTCGACGAGGAGATGGAGCAGATGGACGGACGCCGCAACACCTTCACCGACTGGTCGGACGAGGACTCGGACTGCGAGCTCGACGACCACGACGTCAACAAGATCCTGATCGTGACGCAGACGCCACCCTACCTGCGGAAACACCCAGGGGGCGACCGCACAGGGCACCACACCTCACGCGCCAAGCTGACCAGCGAGTGGGCTAAGGTCATCAACGACGGACTCTTCTACTACGAGAAGGACCTATGGGAAGACAATTACGAACCGGAGTACGCCACCATCAAGGTGAGGGGTGGGGGGGGGTGGGGGGGGGTCTACACCTTTCTGGCTGTGTCACCGCTTCCATTCGGCGTTATTGTGTTTTCAAAGCTTTTTTGCACGAGACCAGAGGAGGAGGAGCTTTCTACCTCTTCAGTTGGAGCTTTTTCTGGATTAAGAGTTAAAACAGAGCAGTTTCTCTATTGTTTCCACCGCAGCCTATTGTGTCATTGTTGGGCTGGACCTTCACGTGTTGTCCAGCGTATAGCCAGCACCACATGGAACCGTGGTAGCTTGTTTATAAATAGACCCCTCCTACAAGGCCTTCACCTGACGGGGGGCTGACGAACTGCTGGGGGGGAGACAAAGATGGACGCTCAAAGATCTGGAGACCCTCAGAACGTGGGTCAGATTTCATCTTCCTGAAAGGAACTCTTTGTGTTGTCATGTTTAGCTGTGGACCGTTCAGGGTGTTAAGCTCCGGTTTAAAGGTGAAGCGGGTGTTTTGGGCGGCTGTCTTTTGCTGCTGCATCTCAGTTACCAGACTCCTGAAAATAAGGTCTACCGATGAGCCTCATCATCTCACCTGTTAACCTTCCCTCTGTGGATTTATTCTCCTGCTGTTTTTATCAATGGATGCTGACTGATCCGTCCTCTTAACTCTCTGTGGATCATTTTGTTTTCTCAGATTGTTCAGATGCTTTTTGTCTTATTTTTGCAGCAAGAGGTGGAGAACTTCAAGAAGGTCCACCTGATCAGCCGTGAACAGTTCGACTGCCTGACACCTGAACCCCCTGTTGACCCCAACCAGGAAGTCCCCCCAGGTCCCCCCCGCCCACAGCAAAGTAAGGACACAAAACCTGTCTTAATTTTGTTTCCATACTAATAACCAAGTTTTATCAGAATTATTATAAATGGGCTTTGGCATTGTTTTTGTATATATATTAAAACACTCAAGACTTTTCCAAAAACTCCAGTAAAATAATTTACTTGGAGTTGAAATAAAATTTATGGTTTTAACCTTTTTGTAGATAAAAGTTGTTTCCCTGTAAGATATCACCGGAATATCACATGGAGATTTATTTCATTTATGTTTTTGTTTGTTTTTTCCCCCAATAAAATACACTACTTGGGGCACAGTGGTGGCGCAGGAGTTAGGCGTGCAACCCGTTGACCTTTGCCCCTCTCTCCCAACCCCATTTCCTGTCAGCTCACTTTCAAGTAAAGGCCTCTAGTGGGAAAAAAACACAAATACTTTTAACATAAGTAAATCATACTTTTTGTGTTTTCAACACAAAAACAAGGCTTTGTTAGGCTACTGTATAAAACCTTGAACTCGACACTATTCCTGACATTTTGAATTGAAAAAGCTTCCTGGATGGGAAGCGAAACTTCTTCAAACTTGGAAACAAAGTCCAGTGGATTGTTTTTTATTTTTATTATTTTAATACTTTTAACCCTATTTTCCTTTATGAAACATAAGTCTATTTATGAAGTGATTTAAGCACTTTGCCTAATAGTATGAATGTAAACTCTTATTTAACATGCTGCCACTTCTTATACTCTTCTGTTTGCCTAAATATGTTTCAGTTTTAGAAATCTTTGGTGTTTAACAGTCTAATACTGAGTTATGGGTGGCACAGGGCTGAGGTGATGCCATCACTGCATCAAACGATTTTGAGCAGGTCGATCTAAATCATGGAGTGCTGTATTGATTGGTCACATGACATCTGTGGTTGGATCATCTGTATTTGATCTGAGACGCCCTTGCTGCCTCCTCGGTCGCTCATTGTTCACTTCCTGTTTCCAGTCCCCACAGACGCTTTAGCAAACAAACTCTTTGGTGCTCCAGAGCCATCCTCTGCAGCCCGCTCTCTCCCCACCACCGTGCCTGAGTCTCCAAACTACCGCAGTGCCCGGACGCCACGCACGCCTCGCACCCCCCACCGCAAGGACCCGACCATGACCCCACGGTTCTACCCAGTGGTGAAGGAGAGTCGTCCTGTCGATGCAAAGGTACACCGCCCTCTGCGATGGAATGCTGACTGTTCGTGAGGAATAGTGATCAGCTATATCATTGATGCCATTTTTTGTGTTGTTTCAGACACCAAGGAAGAGGAAGACTCGGCACAGCTCCAATCCGCCTTTGGAGTGTCACGTGGGCTGGGTGATGGACTCCAGAGAACATCGCTCCCGCACCGCCTCTGTCAGGTAGACTTTAACCTGATGAAATCAGTGCAAAGAGTTTTTCAGTGCTGTCAGACTATGACTAAACATTTGTGTCCTGGTCGTCCCTGCCTGCCCATATATGTAATTGTTAAGCAGAGCTTGAATATGGACCTGTTGTGCATGTATAATCTGATGCTGCGTTCTTGGAGCCATGAAAACTTGGTACCCTTTGTTCTCGTGTCTTTCCCATTTTAAGGGAGCAGTCAAGCTGGTCTGAGTGCTACATCCCTTTTACATGCAGATGAAAACTAGAAACTTCCATATAAGAAAAATGAATAATAAAACTAAAGGTTTCAGGAGTTTCCACATTTATAGGAGCCTTCACTCACTCACTCCCCTTCCCTTCCCCTTTAGCTCCAACGCCAGTCCTTCTGAAGGTACCCCTGCCCTGAGCAACATCGGCTGCACGCCTCAGTCCCTTCCCAAGTTCCAGCACCCGTCACACGAGCTGCTGAAGGAGAACGGCTTCACGCAGCATGTTTACCACAAGTACCGCCGGCGCTGCCTCAACGGTGCGTCCCCTAAGCATCTGCTGGCTGCATGTCTGCAGCTCTTATTTATTGAAATATAACCACTAAAACTGATGTTATTTCTACCAATCACAGAGAGGAAGCGGCTCGGAATTGGCCAGTCACAGGAGATGAACACGCTCTTCCGTTTCTGGTCGTTCTTCCTGCGGGATCACTTCAACAGAAAGATGTACGAGGAGTTCAGGCAGCTGGTGGTGGAGGACGGCAAAGAGGGCTACAGGTAGCGATTGGATGGAGGAGGGTTTAAAACATGGGTGATGTAGTTCAGGGTTCAAAGCAGGAAGCTGCTTCTGTTCTGCAGGTACGGTTTGGAATGTTTGTTCCGGTACTACAGCTACGGCCTGGAGAGGAAGTTCAGACCGGACATCTTTAAGGACTTCCAGGAGGAAACCATGAAGGATTACGAAGCAGGTGAGGAAACAAGCAGCAGTTTTTAAATAGGACGCATGTAATGATGACTTTATGACAGACAGGTTTGATTGTAGGAAGTGGATAGAAAATATAACATGAGTTATAATATCTGAATATTGTGGCGTGTAGCCATAAAAAGAGGAGACTGCAAACGTTTTTAAACTGAATTAAAAAACGAAGAAGAAATTGTTCTGGCTGAATCTCAGAACTAAAGACAAAATGAAAGAAGCTAAATGTAGCATAACCTCAATAGAGGCTTGATGGAGGTCCAAACCACTGATCTCCATTTATTCAGTGGATTGCTGACAGCCCTAGGTAGTACGGGATTGAGTGAAGCCACCGGCCGCCATATTGGTACTCCCTAGTTAGACCATGCTAAGTGTAAACAATACCTGCACTCCAGCATCTAGCAATGATGATTTTCTCATTTTCAGAAGGGCTTAAGGGCTTAAAATAAATATAAATTCATCACTTTGACTGACACTTGCTGTTTCATAACATAAGTAGATTACTTTAACTTATAATAAAAAACAGGCACATCACATTGCATAGTCATTATGAAGTCTATAAATATGATCTAATATGATATATTATACAAACTCATCACAGCAACATTAATGTGTTAATGGAGCATAATATTACACGTGCCAAAAGTGCTAAATGGATGATGTACACCGAATATACATGTATTGATTACATTGTTATGGTAATTGCGTATTCTATATAATTTCAAGATATCACATAAAGACTGAATTACAAATACATTTCTGTTAATGCTATAGTGTGTTACTATTTGCAAATTATGCAAGCATGAAGGCATATACTTTTATGCTGTGTCCGTGCATTAGCCTTTAAAAATGTTTGATTTGCTTTATTTTCGTCAATTTAATAAGCAACATATTTCAGCACATGACTTTTTAAAATCACAAATACAACAAACATTACAAAAATGACACCGTCACCCTCTTAATGAAGGATGACTACATTGACATTTCACAGTGAATTACTTTCTATTTACTCTACTTTCTATTTTGTAATGTTAGACACAATGTCGAGTCTAACTCTGTCAATATCTTTGAGTCAGTCTGAAATAGCCAGACTAATGTTGCGCTACAAACTATACTATAGGATACATTGCTGTATATATGGATTTTCTTGGTTAGTACATCCACTGACTGAAATTACCTGGGAAACGTCTTCCTACAGCCGACAAACTGCTTGTTTTTGCAGTCAAATGTTACACATGTAGGCATTTTTACTGCACATCTCCATGGGGAGTACCAATATGGCGACCGGTGGCTTCTTTTTTTGGGCTATCAGCAATCCAGGAGGGGTGTTAATGTCCCCTCCTCAGGAACTACCATCCTGACACTTTTAGATGTATCTGTTCCCCATCAAATTTGAATCCGATGCATAGAGGGTCCGGAAAGTGACGCATCTAGACAATGCAGCTTTTAAGGACTGGACTGGGACAGGAGGAAAACCCTTTTATCAAATTATATGTGTGTTAGCTTGGCCTCGTCAAAGTCCTAAAGGGAGTTGACTTATAGTAGTAGAAGACTTAGAGGAGAAGGCTGCTCTGCTAAAGATTGAGGCTCAAAATAAATGCATGCCACACTTTTCAGACATTTTGGTTGTAAGGGATATGAAATGGTAAGTTTTTTTTAAGGGGTTTGAATACGTAAACGACACAGAATCAACCTTGTCTTTATTGAATAAATGAAAGCGTTTTCTCTTTCCTGATCTCAGGTCAGCTCTATGGACTGGAGAAGTTCTGGGCCTTCCTCAAATACTCCAAAGCCAAGAACTTGGAGATCGACCCCAAACTGCAGGAGTGTCTGAGCAAGTTCAAGCGTCTGGAGGACTTCAGGATCGATGTGAGTGGAAAGAGTTGAGGTTGGAGATCCGTCACTAGCTTCCCCCATTAAAACGGCCTTTTTTCTTCTTCCAGCCGCCGATGGAGGAGGGAGGACGTAGGAGACACCCGTCCAGCGGCGATGGCCGCCGCCGCCATCCCTCTCAGTCCTTGAGTCGGCCCCACAGCCAGGCGAGTGGTGCCGGTCCAGCTACTGCTTCAGGTTCTTCGTCTAAGGACGTTGCCAAACCCACCAACCAGAACCAGAAACCCCCCGCTCCCTCTGCAGAACCCGCACCAGACGCCAAAACACTGAAGTAACTCCACAGCCGGGGACGCCAACCATCTGCAAGGATCGACCTGACCACGCCTGCATGTCGCCGGTTGTCTCTGTGCCACCAAAGGGGGAGGGGCTCTTATCAATCTTATTTTATTGATTATTTTTACCTTTTCCGAAGTTTTAATTCGATGCTGAATCACTAAAGGATGAAAGTTCTGATGCGTTTCCTCCCCCTGCCCGCTCCGCTTGGTGAACCTGCTAACTGGAAGGTTTTTACTCCTCCTAGCTGCTTAAAGCCATCTGGACCAAAGGGGTTCGGACCGAGCGACTAAACTTCCCATCTGCAGGCTTTACTTTCCGTTAAGAGGCTCAACATCAGACATATTTGATTTATTTTATTGCTGGACTATTAGGGGGGCACTATTAAGGAGCCAAATGATGAGACTTGCTTCGACCCCTCGTTATGAACTAGATTGTCAAAAGTTGCCTTATTTTGATGGTTTTACTGCTTCCGGATGCATGCCCGCCTCCTTGTTACGTTTTTCTTCACAGCTGTTTGCAGTAGCAGCCACTAGGTGGTGCTGTGGCTGCCATGTTTTCCATTAGATCCCATCCGTCTGGTTTGACAGTCTTCCATGCCTCATTGCTTCTGTTACAACTCTGAGATTCCTGATGGAAGTTGGTCACCCTTCCCTCAGAAAGCATCAAAGCAAACTGAAGTGAGAACTGAAGATGACCTCTTTCACGGTGCTCCTCCTTCATCCATCCATCCCTCTGCACATCCATCCATCAGCGATGCTTAACCACCGGTGTCTGGATTCCTTGATGACAGAGTTGGAACCTCTACGCTTCTTTCACACATCAGTCGCAGGCCTGAACACTAACGAGTGCGAACAGGACCAGACCGGACCGAACCTGCCGACGCCCCAGAGGAGCGGGGATTTCAACGCCTGTGTAAATGTGAACCGAACAGATGAAGTGAAGTAATCTCAGCTCCCTGGTAGCTTTTATTGTTTATAGATCAGAGGATTTATTTGCCTTACATGTCTTTAAATTTTTCTTTTTAAAATAACTTTTAAGTTCTTTCTCATTTCAACTCGCTGTGTTTTCAGTCGTCCTTTAGAGCGGCCTCTGGTTCGAATGGAAGAACGTCAGTTGGAACGTTCACATCTGGTTGTATTTAGTTTGACTACCTAAAAAAGGAGCGAAAGTGTCCAACAGTAACATGAGAAACTAATCATGAAATCATTTTTTTTTTTTCGTTTAAGTAAAGTTTGAAATTGTAATTTTGACAAAGCTGAAAAGTTTGAGTTTAGCTGGAGATAAATTATTTTTTAAAAGTGAAACTATGGCGCACCGAATCACATTTAAAGATTTTTCAGTTGGTTTTGATGGTTATGGCTTAAAGCTAATAAAAAGCCTGAAGTTGATTTCCTCAGATGGTTAAAATATTAGACTGAAGCAATTTAGGACATGTGAGAGATGTTTGCCTCCCTAAAGGTTCTGTCCATACCTAGTTCAGAGCTGGTTTTTTCTTCCTTCTGTTTGGGTTAGAGGCGATCAGCCTGTGGTTCTGCTGAGGCGTTCTGGCTTTAACCGAAGCCTTCAGCTGCTCTGCACCTATACACCATAGGTTCTTAAAAGTTCTGGTACTGTGTGGGTACAGCTGCCCGGTTCTGCTGCAAATAAATAAGCTTCTCCACAAAGCCTGTCGGCAGAGCAAAATTTTTTCCACTACAGTTTTTTCTTTCACACCACTTTTCTCTGACATGCATGGATACAGCATTCTGTGAAGTGAACAACCAGAATCCTCCTATCATTTGAGCCATAACATGCTTTTTGTTTTTTTTAAAGAATTTTTTATCTTTTTTCCTGATTAAAATTTTTGGGAAACATAGTTTGGGGTTTTTATCAGTTGAAGGCCATAATCAATATAAACAGGAATATTAATGAATCTTAAAAAAAAAAAAAAGTTTCATGCTCGTGTTTTGCTGATATTCTAATTGTCAGGATGCATCCGTATTGCTGGTCCTCTGATCATCTGAATCTCTGCCTGTTCGCCGATCAGGTCCGCCTCACTGTTGTAATGTTGAAGCCCTTCGTCTTGTCAGTGTTTTGTTTTTCAGTCTGGACGTAACGAAGCATTTGTCCCTGGATCAAATATGGTCTTTTTCTGAGCTGATGGACAGAAAAAAAAAAACAGGTTTTTCTGGAAATGTGGGGGCTTTAAGCTGCAGGCTTGACTGACTGACCAACCCTCTCTTCCCTTTTGAGCTCCCTCTGATGCGACCGTTACCTGTTTGGATGGAAAGAATATTTTATTGTGGGAGTTTACAGCATTGAACTGCTGCTGCTAGCCTCCCATACAAACATTAAGGGGTGCTTCCTGCTCCGTTTGCCCGGAAAGGAGATGGATAATCCTGACTGGAGATTGGGTGGAATATGGCTGCTTATGAGACTGAATACAAAGGACACATTTCCATAAAGCCATATGAATAAGAACTAACTGAACCATTCAAAAGTTCATTTCCTTATCCTAGGCTTCTCATGAGGAAAAAAAAAAGATGAAAATGAGGATAAAAGGAACAAAAAAATATATAAAGTGGAAAAAAATGTAAAATACTTGAATGAGATCTTGTATTATAACATTTAATATTCATAATATCTGCTTTGTAGGCTGATGTGATTCGCTATTAGTGTTATTTGTAGTAATTTTGCTTTTTCCTTTAATAAAGAAAAAAAAAACAGAAAATGCACAAAAAAACCTTAAAATAGCAGCTGTTGTGTGGTCATTTGGGGGGTGGGGGGGTGGCTTCATACTGGAAACTGCTGTTATCCATTCTTTATTAACCCTTTAGGGCCGGATTTATCAAGATCCAATTTTGCGTGCAGTAATTTGCGCTCGCAAACTGGAATTTTGCGCGAGGGGCTGAACCATGGTTTGCGGGTGATTTAACAAGAGTGATTGCGTAACTGCTGGCAGGTGCAAAACTGTTGGAGACACCCTATTTAAATGATGGTTTTGCGCGTTTTGTGGTTTGCGGCAAAGTAGTTTGTAGTTTGTGCAAACTAGTGCAATAAGAAATTTTAATCTTACAGTGACACCCCCACCCCTCCAATATATATATATATATATATTTATATATATATAAACTTTGGCAACCTTTATTCCCTAAGGTGGTATGTGGCTGAATTTCTACTTCACTGCAGTAAAAAAAAAACAAAAAAAAAACAAACAGGTGTTTTATATTGGCCTGTAGAAAAATGCACATACCAAATGGCTCACAATGGGACTGTGGAGGAGATGACTGCGCGTACGCATACCCGCAGCATTGGCATGTTGCTCCACAGGCGCAGGGGTCGGGGTTCTCCGGTAGGGCGTCAGGGCGACATGGCATTTAGAACGTCGGACAGCACTTCTGAAAAACGAGATTGGGAGATCCCAGATGCAGAAAAGTGCAATGTTGCAAGGAGTTTTATGATATCTGGTATTGCGTGGGTCCTCCTTGTGGCTGGCTCCAAATCCATTCGGAGTTCCCCCAACAGCTCCAAAATGGCAATGCTGGATAAACGATATGTTTTGATGATCGTTTCCTCGTTCATTCCAAAAATATTCACACGGAGTGAAAAAATGCGTTCTCTGCGTCTCCTTGCTTCATTTCAGTGTCTCCTTCTTGCGACAATAACCGCTGCCATGTGTGCACAATTACGCATACAGACCATTTGCACCTTCTTTTGAAACGTGTTAAATATAGAGTCAGATACCGTTAGCAAAATTGCTGTCAGGTTTAATAAATCACTTTGCGAGTGCTAAATTAATATATTTACATGTTCTCCTCCCACAAGACGCACTTTTGCGTGTAAACGCCCCATGTTGAATATTCATTGCAGAAAAAGTACTAAATGGATAAGAGGCGCTATTTAACACGTTTTAAAGACCAAATCCTTTTAGCACGCTGTTGATAGATCAGTTTGTACATTTTTTAGCGTGCGCAGTGAAATAGCTCACGTTTTAATACACGCAAACCTTTGATAAATCCGGCCCTTAGTGGCTAATTTTCTTGAAGCCCCGTTTCCTCAGAAGGTCCTGGGTCCATTCCCACAAATTGCCGTGTAGGAACAGTTCCATCCCAGTGCCTGGTGATCTCTGCAGGTTAAAGCCGCTCCTGCTCCCCAACTGCTGCAGATCCAATTATTCATTCATGCAAAGAACGGGAACGGGATTGTTTTTTTTCCAGTACCTCTTTATTTTTTTGTTTTCTCATCAGGATATTAATGTCCATTAATGTTGGTCGAGTTCTGTGTCTAACAGAGGCATGACTTTCTTCTTATCGCTCCTCCAGAAAGGCCAGATTTCATAACTAGACCCTCTTCAAGAAACATTCTACCTGAGCTGCAGCCCCTCCAGAGTTACCCGTTTCTGATTACTGATTGTCCTGTTGGTTCATGTCTTGGTAGTTGTTAGTATAGTTCTGTCATGCTCTCATTTTTGGGTGGCTGTATGCACTCAAACTTTGGGATGTTGTCTTCTAGCCCTACCAGTAGTTTTCAAAGAGGGGGTGTGGGGGAGGCACCGGAAAATAAGGAAAAGGGCTATTCCCTTCTCTGTGTAAGAAGCGACTTTCTACCTTGACCTACAGGTAACTGAAACACATTTTCCCTTACCAACCTACTTCTCTGAGCTTTTCAACTTTAGGCACCATATGAAGCACAGCGCCTACATGTGGACAATGATGGCAACCGCAGACAATACGCCCAGCCCTCCCACTACACACTTGATCACTACACACGATTGATCTTTAGTTCAGTTGTTACCATTTTGTTATTCAGCTGGAATATTGGTTAAAACATGTTGGTTAATATTCTTATGCTGAAAAATTTCATGACTGAATTGGGATGGATTTATTTACAATTTTATGGAATAGTTCGGTTTACTGGAGGTGCATAACCCGATGCTGTTTGGGGGGCTGTAGCCTAACCCAGTTTCACCTCATCTGTCAGCATTTTATGCACTGAAATTAACTGAATTCTAGGGCCATCTGTTGAAAAGTTCTTTTTTTTTAAGGCCACAACCTTTCAATGTGTTGGTCCAGTTCCCTTGAAGAAAAATTGAGAATTTGCAAGGTTCATCTCCCAAGCAGGGCTTGTTTAGTGCTGGCAGCAGCTGGGTGTGTGTAAAAGAAAAAAAAAACTTTATGAAGGTGCCTAATCAGTGAATTAAAAACAAACTTTTCAAATATTTATATCTGCAAGGGTTGATTTATTCTTCCCTTTTTTGAAAAAATAAGATTAAATAATCAGCAAATTTTTAATAAACTTTAAAAAGTGGAGTAAAATAAAGCACATAGAAGTATTTCTATGTGCTTTATTTTACTTCTATTTCTGAAGTATTTTAATCTTTTAAAGAACATCCCAGAACACCATCTGCATTCCCCAAAGGGAGGACCATAATACTTTCAGACACGTTTGGGTCCAAATGCCTCTAAAGTGCTGCTCCTGTCAGCATCTCTTCTGTCGTAAACATGTCAGAAGAGCGTAAACTGCTGAGCTTTAAGTGCTGCTAGAGAAGATTAGGAATTGAAATAAAGCTTAGATTCAACACCAGCATAACGGTCCATATCCTTGCAAAACTGCACTATAGAAGGAAGGAGATGATCAACATTTCCTTTATGAAATAATTAGATTATAACATGTTAATGAATTAGTTTGCAGGAATGGTTAAAAAGTTGGGTTAAAATGACTACAATCAATTAAGTCCTGACTGAGAACTAAAAAGCAAGAGGCCGCAGATCACTGGCCCTTCTTAGGCGTTTCAGGGATGCTCTGGGTGAGCGGGGTAAGGCTGGTGAGCAGGGTGTGCCGCTCGTACTGCTTCGTCTGCCTGAACTTTGCATCGGTGCCGTGGAGCCGGTCCAGGACGCCAAAAACACCGTAACACTGGTTAAACCTGAAACCAGAAGAGATGGTTTATTGGATTCATTCAGTGAGGAAATTTATTTCTAGTAACCAGATCAATATTTAAAGTCCTTGTTTCACAAACTAAAGTCTGGGTCACTCCAACATACTTCCAGTTGGACAATAACATTGAAAGATGAGATATAACCTGCTGGACTGCAGCATTTTTATCCTGCTGCATCATTCGGAACATGAGTAGTAGAGAGTATTACCCGCAGGTTTAACAAATCCTGATACTGACCAGCTCAGACTGGATTGATTCTAGGGCTGAAACAATTAATCATAATCGATTATAGTAATAATCGTTAATTTAGTAATTGTAATTACTAAATTAGTTATTTACACCAAAATAAAAAAAATAAAAAAGATTTTGTATTTAAAATCTATTTCGTCTGCCAATATGCTTTATACAGAACTCCTCGTGAAAAAGTTTGAGTTTCACTTGGTTTCATTTTTCAAAAAGTGTGTATATGTGTGTGTGTGTGTGTGTGTATATATATATATATATATATATATATATATATATATATACACACACACGCACGTGTATATTTGGAATGGTTGTGGTAGTGTGAGCTATGGGTAAGAATTGTAGTAATGAGGAGTTGTCTAGCCACGTGTGTTTATGTTTATATGTACATAAATGACTTGATTTGGTGTAGCATGGACTCATAAGTTAAGTAGGAATCCAGAAGATTGTTGGTGTTAACGACTGAATTGTCCTAATACTTTTGTGTGAGGAGCCGACAGAGATATAGGTTTGATATTTCAATTTTCTAACCCGCAAACCTGCCATTTTATGGGTCCCAGAAAGGCTGATAGTAATCAAGTAATCTGATAATTTCTGGTCGGAATTAAATAGAAATCCTAAACTTTACCCAGTCTGACTCCATTATGAAACTTGACCTTAAATGTGTGAGTAAAACCTCACCGCAGATGGTGGAAGTCGTGGAACTCTGGCGATGGCAGGAAGGGGAGGTGGTAGCCGCAGTGGGAGATGGTGGTGCTCACCAGAGCCAGGCAGTACCACACCGAGGTGGTAGTGATGTGCGAACCCATTATCACGGGCCCGATTACCACAGGCAGCATATTGGAGATCTGACAGCAAAGGAAACATTTCTTTTAAAACGTCCTGAGCACCTTTTCATGGTAAATTCAACAGTGGGAAATATGCAGTGTCAAAGTACTTTTAGAGTTATTAGAACAACAACTGGAGTAAAATATACACTATGTAGAGAGTTAATTTAAGACTAATTCAGAGTGCAACCAGATGCACTTGGATTGGTGTTAAATTCTCTAAAGTGTTTAACACTCCATAATTTTGGTCTTCCTTATTGTGACTGTACCAAGCCATGCAGATGAGCTGTTTACTCCCTCTGCACCAATTTTACACCAAACAATGAAAAATTCCTGGTTTGTTAAATGGACATTATAATGCATTTTCTCTCTAATGCATTAAAAACCCATTTTCTGTTTGACTAAAATAGATGTAAAGAAAGGCTTTACCACATGCTCCAGAGGATGGGCGTAGATGGAGACGACTCCGATGGGAGCGGTCCACTCATGGTGCTGTTTGTGGAAATGCTTGTAGAGGCTGGGATGGTGGAACAACCTGAGATTGGTCAAGAACAAATGTATATCAGAAGCATCTTCATCAGCCCACCATCCAGCAGAATAAAGCGAAGGCTGCCTGCCTGTGCGAGTAGTAAAACAGGACTTCCTCCAGGATGGAGAAGATGGCCAGCTCAATGAGGCCCCGATGGAAGGTGGGCAACTCTGGGCCGCATGGGTCTCCTGTCCAGCTCACCAGGAGGTAAACGACCACCACCATGGGTCCGGAGATGAACACCTGATTGAAGAGAACGGTCTTCACAGCCTGCTTCAGTTTCACAGGATCCACCTATAGGAAGAGATGAGTCAGAACCGCTCTCATATCTTCTCAGTTCATACATCTGTTTGTTCCTATAGACACACAATAGAAAAAAAAACACTTTTTAAGTAACAGTTCAGTTTGATAGATTTTTGTACTTTTTCTGTATTTCCCCCATGTTAGAAATTTTTTTTTTAATTACTTCTTTAGATTTTTCAATGCTGGTCATGACCTGGTTTAAACCATGAACCCTGAATGTCAGACATTCGGCAACAGAATGTGTTTATGTTAAAGAACAAGGTCCATTTAGAGCCAGCACTTTGCACTTTAAATGTGTGTCCGTCATTAAAGATTACAGGTTAATAATCAATAGGGACAGGGGGAATATGGGGGTGTAAATAACCATGAAACCGAATGTTATGAGCTCACCTCAGTCATTAGGTCAATTGCTTTTTGCTTTAAATTGATGTGAAAATACAATCCAACGGTAATAACAAAAGCTGTTCAACCTGAACATCTTTAAAGATATTTTTCCATCTGTCTTTTGTTTTTTCCCTTGTCTCCTAGTTTTTAAAGGACCTTCAAAAGATTTCTAAGGATGCTTGTTCAAGTGTTTTTAATTGTGTCTGTTACAAATATGTGCATTCTGAGTGTCTCAAACATTTTATTATGGGCCCATAATGACAAAGATTCTTAGTTCGTTGGATATAAAACTACCATACAATTTCAGTATTCAGGAGACTTTAAGTTTTTAACAAAAACTTAAAAAAAAGTATTTAATAGCCATCGATATTTCCAGATTTTGTTTATCCAAAATTTGGAAAAGGGAAACTGAAAATCAACAAAACTTCAAATATTTAATAGCCAAATATTTAATAGCCAAATATTTAAAGCAGCATTTTGCTACATTAATAAAAATGTTATAAGCACTACACTCATTAGATGCTGTTTATCAATGTTTGAAGTATCACCGGCTTTGATGAATGTGGAATTCGGACTGTTTTCCACTTTGAAAATGGTTTCATTTGAACAACTAAGAGAGAAGGTAAATACAGTATTTTCTTTTGAAGATATAGAATTGTGCAGAGTTAAACCCCACTCTTATATTTTACCTAGTATGCTTTCTCTGTACCAAACAAAATAATACATTCATTAAGATATTAACTTCACTATAAAAGTTGAACATCTGGGCTGTAGTTACTCTGTGTCGCCTATTTCACGTATTTTATCTGGGGCTGAAAAAAATAATCGTATTAATTGATTATTTCAATAATCAACTAATTTAGTAAGTGATTCATCATTAACTGGAGAATAGAGACTCTAAAACATACAATAATATAAATGTAATATGTGCCTTTCCCCGACAGAGCAACCCACTTAGATCAGTAATTATACCAAAATTGTAAAAATACAAAAAAAAAAAATATATATATATATATAATATATAAGATTTAAAAAAAAAACTTTTTGTCTGTCAATGTTCTCCACCCAGAACTCCTCATGAGGAAATATTTTAGTTTCACCTGGTTTATTTAGACGTCTCCTGAAGGGCAGCTGCTTCGCCTACAAGCTGCCCTGCATCATTATTACTGGATATCTGTTTTTCCTATAATCATATAATGTATAAGTGCATTTTTAACAGTAAAAGTTTAAATGTAACACAACCTTTTATCATTGTCCTATATTGCTTACTGTCTGACTGTTTAAATAGCTCCTTATGTCTATTTTCTTTTTTAGTGGCATCATCTACAAACACAACACTGAGCATGAGTCTAACTGTTTTAAAATATAAAATCACTTTTAACAATTATAAAAGACAATATAACACTATCTTATCTGTAATTTAATAATATCCAAAATAAACAGCCAGATTCAAGCATTTTTACCAGACATTAACGTTTGCACTAATTTACTTATAGACTGTGTGGAAATCTATGTAAGATAAAATCAATGTTAATATTCTTCCTGTTTGTTCTTGCCTTTATCCTATTTCTAGAAGTATAAATAGTCAATTAAATAACTATTATTATGTGGAACCCTAATTATGCTTTTTAAACGAAAAACATCATGTTTAGATGCCATTTCTTGTTGTTATCCTCTATAGGAGAAATAACACCTGCTAATAATTATACCTGCACTTCCTCAAAGAGTCATCAAAAAAGGAAAACAGTAACAGCAACTAAATATTGGTAAAAAGGAAACCCTCAGCCTTTATTTGCCCATTTTTCCAGCAGTCTTCAGAACTCCTGGCTGACTCAGAATATTTCGTTTAATAAAAGAAAAAAAAAAAGGTTTTTGTTTTTTAGTGTAAATGATATTCATTTTTTTTTTTTATTGGGACTAGTTTTGCAGCCTAATATTAATTGTAGTAACCGCGGCATTCTAGTGTGAATACATTTTCAATTTTGTGCTCCAAGCACAGACGGACAAGAAAACAGCCAATCAGAAAGAGAGAAGGCGGGACCTAAGGCAGAACAACCAATGAGAGTGGAGTTAAACAACGCAGCACAGTTCCATGCGCTGCTATGTGAAAGGGACAGGAGAGACCAGGCAGAGGAGCTGCGAGAGGAAAAGAAGCCTCTGCTGCTATAACTACTGCTGTAAATTATAAACATGTTGCTCACATCCAATTATTGGTAGGGACAATTAGGTCGGTTCAAAATTTTGGTAGGGACATGTCCCTATGGTCCCTATGCAAACCTACGCCCATGGTGAAACCTAAAGGGAAGTGTGCAGAAGGAACGTCTGCAAACCCAGAAGAAAAGAGGAGATAGAACCGGTTCCAAATGGACCCCTGAGATCCAAAGAATGAACACCAGCCACTAAGGTGATGATCTCTAAAACTGTGGGAAGCGATCAAAAAGAACCATCAGAGACAGATGTTTACATCTGCATCAAGACACCAGAACAGACCGGTTGGTTCCTTCAACCAGCACGGCTCATTAGAACAAACAACCTGAATAATTTTTATTACATCCGTGATCGAGCTTCCTGTGTGCAACGTGTTCCTGGACATAATCTCTGACAGATAATCAGTTTATCTCTGTGCTGTGCAACAACATCTGTTAATCAAACACAGTGAGAGGACTTTGCTCAGACAAACAGCAGACCATCCCATCTGACCTGCTCAGGTAGAGATGTGACCCGTCAGAACTAGATTAATAACACTAATTTACCGAGTCGAGCTGCTTCAGGAAGTTTCTCCACATATCGATTGGAGATGGAAAAAATAGAGTAAAGAACATTTTTTTTATTATTATTATTATTAAAGAGAGGAACCTACTGGAGTATTCTTGTCTTCCTGGATGCGATAGCGAGTGATGAAAGAGGGTTTACCAGTGGTGTCCACCAGCAGTAGGAAAGCATTTAACACCCAGAAGACCAAAGTCGGGGCCAACATGGTTCCTGTCAAGCAGAAATAAAATAACAAGAAACAAGGGAGATGATGACAAATCCTTGTGACTGAAGTTAGACCATCTCCAGAGACCCCATCAGTTCAACCTGGAGCTAAAACATTTCAGTAATATTTAAGTCGCACCACGGTATCACCCGAAGAATGCTTGAACAACAAACCAACTATTCTCTAAAAATCATTCTGCAGTCAGGATAAAGAAAAAATATAAAAAAATATAACATGCATTGGAAGCAGTTCATTTTTCCTCAAGTTTGCTGTAAATATACATTGTAAAGTTGCACAGCAAACATGGGAGATCTTTATGGATTGTGTGAGAGGTTTAGACATAGACACAGATAATATCCAAATAGGGAGCAATTGAGTTCATGACTGAACAGAGTGAGTAAACACTAGAGGTCATGACTGACCACAGCTTCCTTTTTCTGTTAATATCAAACGCAGGCAGCCATTTTGGAGCCTCATAAATTCCCTAAAAAAACAGAATAACGTATTATAAAAATACAACCCCCAATTCAGTTATAAAGCGGATTCAGACATCAATGCAGATCATTGGAGACCAACACAAACTATATGATAGAAAAAGGTCACAGTTTAAGCATAGGCAGCTAAACACATTCAATACCTGTCGTAACACTGGGGGGTGGGAGGGGGGTTCGTTAGGGCGTTATCAGATGATCACACATCTTACCTACGAAGAACAAAGCGGCATCATGACCTTCAAAGGCCAGGTACACCTTCGTCCACAAGGTCTGCCAGAAGTCTCCTGAAGCTCCCCAGAATCTCTGAAGGTGCCTGAGGGGAGACGTCACAACTTTGCTAAAAACTTCATTTCTTGTGTAGTCATTACAGTTTTTTCCTACTTCTGTATTTATTTTTTTATAAAAGTGCACATATCTCAACTACCATGCTAATTTATTTCAGGTATGAGCAAAACTCAATCCAGATTAGAAATCAAAACCTTAGCAAGTAGTCACACCATAAAGATCAACTGTAATGTAATTTGAAAACCACTTATAAAGACAACATTTATTTATAAAAAGATTAACAATAAAGTTAAACCTTTGATTTTTTTATTTGAAGGAAAAGTTCAATACTAAAACCTTAAATCCTGGCATACAAACAATTTTTATTGAATGACTAAAAATCAATAGTATGACAACCAAAGAAAACTACTAAATATACTTTAAAGCGTACCCTAAAATAAATAATGTACAAACAAAAGAAATTGATTTATTTACTTTATAAAGCAGATGAAAGAGCAGCTGAGCCCACATTAGAATTTACATAAACAGTAAAAGGGTTCAGTTGCGTTTTAAGGTTGATTTATGCTTTAACATTATATATCTACATCCAAGCGTATGATTTTATCCTCTGGCTAATACTGACCCTGCTCGCTATAAATTTCATTAATTAATATTATCGTTCCAAAGCTCCCATTTATGCAGCTGAAGTGTTATTAACTGATTTTATGTAAAGCACTTTGAATTGCCCTGTTCCTGAAATGTGCCATACAAATAAAGATGCCTTGCCTTGCCTTGCCTTATAGCTTTAAATTTTCAACCAAAGCCAGAAAATTGATTTTAGAAAAACTTATTTTCTCAGTTAGATTTAAAATGGTATCCATGATAAATAGCATAATAGTAAAGAACAACTTTAAAAACCTAAAATAAGTAAATGAAATATCAGGAGACAAATGTTTGGCTAACCTCTTTATGCAATTATTACTAACAACGGTTTTGAAAGTATTTCAATAGTAATAGAATATTAAATAGATATTAACTAATAATTACATATTCCAATAAAAGTTTCCAAATAATGTTTGAACATAGAAAGAAAAAAAATCTAATAATAAACAGGAAAAAAGAATGAATATAAAAAGATTAAATACCTTTGTTCCTACTAGAATTTACATGCCATTTCTGGGCAAACAGGGAAACACTACTATGCTAAATGCCAACATTAGTAATTCTTATTCTAAGGGTAAATTATTCCTATACTAACAGCAAAAATACTGATCAGGTTACAGCTGATAACGCTTGTATACCAACATTGTAATACACCTGCCAGTTAACTTGCAATCAACACGTTCCTGCCTCGACATGCTGAGTGAGATCTCATGGCGTTTAGTCAGATCTTGTCTCAGCTTGTTATATTACATAACCAATCAAACCCCATAGTGTCATATTTTGTCTTGTCCGTACACCTGCACCTGCAAATGGCTTTATAACAGAGAAGCCTTCTGCTTCTGTTACACGTGACCATGCAATATGGCTGAAAAATGTATCACTATGTTAACCTTGCAGATCAGTTGATAAAGATAATTATTGATTAGTATTTTTTTTTTTACTTTAAAAAAAATAAAGACCATAAAAAAGCCAAAATCTATCTATCTATATCCATACTTGCTACTAACTTTGCTTAGTTTTGCTGTGAGTGGTTAAAACCTTCCCTTTGCTAATAGTATTCCATGTGGTTCTGAATCATAGTTCACTGAAATCAATGCATGTATGCCTCTTATCTCACTATCTTATGTATAATCTTGTAGCAGCCAGTTCATGTAAAACTGACCAACCCGGTGCTCTCCATTCTAGTTTTTCCAGTCCTGACCCCTCCCAACCATTTCCCTTCTGTTGTTAACTCCCTGCCATTCTATTATTTCATTGTACATTTAACTATTTGCAACCATGTTCGGTGCGTTAGTAGCTGGCTGCTTGTTCTGTGATGATTGTACCATGTCAGTGAGTTGCCAAAGGCAGCCAAGAATAATATTCCGGATCCAATGACAACAGCACCTTTCTTCACAGAATCCCACAGTCCTCCAGCACCCTCCTGGGAAAAATGAAAAATGATAATAAGCGCTAATGTTTCTGTACAGGAAAATCAGCAGATACTCAGTTGTATCAGTGATGAAGAGGAAAAACATAATGGTGAAAAACATCTTTAGGATCATTTTATCCAAATTATTCAACACCTAAATGATTCCTACAGGTCCTGTGCCATAATAGAGAAAACTGAAGAGAAATGTTCCCAATGATAAAAACAACAGCATCCCTGTGCTATTGATATGAAGCAGTTTTAAACAACTGGATACTTATCAGCACATAAACAATAATACAAAAAATAGAGGACATCAGCTTGTCCAACATCGCTTCAAACGACAGTAAAGAATTTGCTTTTTTCTCCCCCAACTGTTAGAAAGAGGATAAATCCAGTCAGCAGGATTTATATCAGAGGAATCACATTCTTCAGACTCTGAAAAGGCTTTTACCCAAGTCACCTATACTGTAGCCATGGCAACCCTGAGAACAATGTTAGCCAGTGTTATCCAAAATGCCTCTGGTCTAGAGTTTGATTTTCCACTTTATTTTGTTTTTTGTATTTTTTGGGGAGAGACTTATTACTTTGTCAAATGCACTTTTAACAAATTACTAAACGAACTGTAAGTTTGTCAGTACAAAGTAAAAGTCATAATCGGCTATAATCTCTGCTTCCTTCAGGGCTCAAATTCAGTTGGTACAGAAAAAGAATAAAGTGACCAATCAGGTTGAGCCTGTTGGCAAACATTACTGGTTCCCATAGAGATACACTTAAAAAAAAAAAAGGGTGGACATTTATGTTACACACATTAAAACACAACCTGCATCTAATAAATGAGAGTAGGTAATGATGATAAACTGTACCTACATTTAAGATTCAACTAATTTTTTCCATTAAATATTTTTTGGAGAGATTTTCAAATACTGACGAGGCAGAAATAAAGTTAAACCAAAGATGCCAAAGTTTACTGATCACATTTTTTAAAGCTGTAAATACGACAAAATTCTAGCATCTTGATGTCACTATTCGGCCTTAAGCTTTCCTAATGTGGAAAAAACCAAGATTGATTCCATTCAACAATAACATCAACAGATCCATGATGTAACTGGGAAAAAAAATGCAAACAACAGCTGAAGGGTTGTACCTGCAGAAATCATGACTCTCCCTTTTTAGCAACTGTCAAAGCTTTGTAATTGACACACTGAATAACAAAAGATTGTTTTCTAACACGTCTGCAGGGAGAAACTGCAGATTGATTTCAAAATATGCATCTCAGAAGAATCAGTCATGATTCACAACAACATCAAATCTGCAGACAACGGCCTTCTTTAAAACATTACTCACATAATGTCACCTTTAAAAACATGCAAGCTTCATTCGCTTAGAGATAATTCTTTGTGTATGGCAATACAATGGTTTAAAAAAATATATATATGAGTATAAAATTCTGCATCATGTCCTTTAGATTTAGAGAATTCAAGTTATCCGTCAACTGTTAAAGGAATTTTTATGTTAATCAGAGCAGGGGTAGAACAAACCTGTATAATGCTGCAATAATGACAAATATTACAAGCAATATAGAAACATATGCATATGCAGGAGAAATGTTGAAACTGAAAACATATTTCAAAGTAGTTATTAAGGTGAGAGTTTGCTTTGCTATTGTTGAGTGCAGAAGAAAACTATAATACACTAATATTTATATTTATAGATGTTAGATATATATATATATATATGTATACAAAAATAACGAATAACAGCCTATTCCGATGCCAAAATTGATACATCACGGATCCCTAGAAGTACAATTTCAATTCCATTCATCCAGAAAAATATGGATATGCTTCATTTTAAATGAAACATAGCATACTTTCTGGTAAACTTGGAGATATATCTCATTGCATGTTGCATATCCCAGTAAATCTGTTTACCCTTTAAATCTGCAGCTCTCCCTACTTCTCTCTGTGCTCTGTTTAAAAAGATTTATGAACCACTTTAAAAATATAATGATGCCAGAAACCAAATTTCAAGATGTGTAGAAGCTCTGCAGTCTGATTCTATCTGATCAATAAGAAAACATGTTCATTTTAACCTGTTACTGGGAGTCATGGTCCTCTGAGAAGCCAAGCTTTTTTAACTAGTTAAGAAGAACAAACTATGTTTTCTCAAGCTTCTTGCATTATAATACTAACTTCTATAAACTTACAATCTTTTGCCATTTTTAGCTGAAAAATCTCTGTACGTCTAATTCTCACCCTAAAGATCCAATATGGGGCCACTGTGTTCTCACCTGTTGGCTGCTGCTTGCCGAACTCTTCACAGCTCTCCTTCTCTCTGCAAAAATATATATATAGAGAGAGGGACAGCGTATCTTTACTGGCAAAACTAGTAAAGTTTGTCAGCTACTGTGAATGTGGGAAACAGAGTCAGAATATCTTCAAATAATAGCAAGACTGGCAAAAAAAAAAAAGAAAAAAATAGCAGGTATGCAGCCTCAAGCAGAAGATTAAGGGCCCTCTGGTAGTAAGGATTAGGAGAATGAAAACACATCTGCAATAGATTTAATCAGAAACTATTTGCCATTCCCAGAGGCCACACATTATTTTAGAATAAATCGAGATTTTTCATTTTATGGTCTCAGTTTCCTCTGTTATTATGATATTCATGGTAAAATCATCATCTAAGTGTTGCATGGTCTGTTAAAAAAAAAGAAAAAAAAATCATGTTTGCATGATTACACTTAATCTGTTATAATCCACCTTTACAGTAATTGAGATCGACCACGGCTTGAACTTGCCTCATGTTTACAGCATTTTTCTCTTTTTGCAAACTATTTTAGGGGATATTTTGGAAACAGCGCGCTTAAGGAAAAATAAATAGACATAAGTGTGTCCTAGAACAGTTGTAATATATGCAAATCCATAAAAAAGGAGTAACTAAAATAAAAATTATTACAGTAAATTAAATTTAATAAAGTCAAAGCTGACATTAAATAATGGTAATAGAAAAAATATTATTCCTCACTTGTTTTCTTCAATTTCTTATTCTAATGACAGAGAAATATAAACACCACTAAAAAAACAAGTACAGTTAAATTTTTCCATGGCTGTACATAAATTAATAGAGTAACTTCGCCTAATTATTCAGATTAAAACAGGAAATGAATTCTACTGTTTTCAGTGTTCAATTCCCTCCATAATCCACGTTTAGAGGTTTTTTAAAATAAAAGTTATTCTGACGGTCATGTTAAACAATAACTCACCGCTGCGAGCAGTCTCCATGTTTCCCCGCAGTTTTCCTGTCTTCTCGTCTCTATGCGGCTGCTGCTGCATGAGTTTATTTACATCTAATCCACACTTCTGATTGGTCCCTTCCTGGTCAGCTGACACAGAACGAACCCGGAAGTCCTCTCCCTTCTTTCCCGCTGTGATTTTCCTGAAGGCCACACGATGTATTCAGGTGAAGGTTGAAACTCAGCAGGGAAACCATTCATTGTCTAAAATTGTTCAAGCTCACATGCGAGAAAAACAGCACATTTGCGCCGCTTTAGTGTTTTTTGATAATGCCAGTTTCCAGTGAGGTTTGATTTTTATCTTCTCTAAATTAAGGAATTAACCAGACGAGGGACCAGCTGGTATTATTTATCAATATAATGACAAGAAAATAAACAAATAAAAATTCGATTTTATAAGAAATGTTTCCACTGTTTACTCTTGACGACTAGAAAAAAAAATGCATACATTGAGAAAATATTGCAGTTACATCAAATTAATCTTTAGAAACTAGAAAATGCTAATTTACCCATCTAAGATAAACATGGAACAGGATTAAGGCCGCTGAAAAAAATTAAAAAACTTAATTGATTTTTACATTATATTTTAGTATAATATGAGAAAAATGTCAGAATTCTGCCTTTTTTCCTATGAATTCTGACTCTAATCTCAGAATTCTGAGATTAATCTCTTTCTGAGATTAATCTCAGAATTCTGACTTTTTTCTCTGAATTCTGACAGCTAACAAACATGTTAGCATCAAGCCATAGCCATGTCTGTTTAAGTGACTAAACTAGCTCTACTGTTTTAATCACCTGCTCTTCCATTAATGAAATAGCATCACCGGGGACCCCTCGGGCACATAAAAAGTCACCTAATTCCATCATTTTCCACCAATATGTCACTGGCTCTCTCAAACAACTCACATCTTTGTCAGTGAAGCCGAGGGCTCCCACCTCTTCCTTCATTGTGCCCATCTACATTAAGATCCAAAATTCTCAGATTAAAGTCAGAATTCTGAGATTAAAGTCAGAAATCTGACCTTTTTCCAATATTAAACTGCAATAATATTTAAAAATCTGTTAACCTTTTTTATTTTTTCAGTGGCTCTAATCCTCTTCCGTAGATGAAAGTTTTCTTAAATAGACAACGTTTTACTAGTTGGTATGATAAATGGTATTGGACAGCATTATTTTATCACAAAAATTGCATGAACATTTTGACTGGATTTGATGTTTTAATTAGATGCATTTGTTTGCAGTGGACATTTTGTGGTGATGAAAAGTTGTTTTGTTTTTAGTTCAATAAAAAAAGAATAAAATTAGATGTATTTGCCAAGAACCTGTAGACTAGAGTTGAGAGATTTTACAAACCTGACAGAAATCCCTCTCATGTTCTTTCACAAACTGAGCATATTTTCACCTGTAAACGTTTAGAACCCTGAAGATTTTTACAACTTGAAAATCACATTCCCTCCAAACATTGGATGCCTGTGGAAAACAGCTTGTTTTTATAGCTGTTTAGGGTAGACCAGCTCTTGTCTTAGTTTAGTGCCCACTAACATATTGAGATACATTTTGAGCTCCTGTCTTAAAGTTTAAGACAGCCTTAATGGTTTGATTTTATTGATCCTTTTCACCTTTCAATCACATTTATAGGTATCTACAAGTCCTTTCGAGGACAGAAATGAACATTTGGTATTTTCGTAAGACCCCAACAGATCTTGTGACTGCATCTTATGCAATCCGACCCAAATTATAATAGTTAAATTTAATAATTAGCACGTCTACTGCAGCTTTTTAAAATGGGTGAGCTGATTTCCTGGGTATTAACTATGTCATTATGTGTCTTAAAATCTTCAGCTATTAGCTCACAGCCTAAATGAACTGACACGTGACTTTATCATCAGTCATAATAATTTTTTTCCTTTTAACTATCACTATAGCAAGATTAGAAATTGTAGTTTAGAGGGAATCCAGAAGAACATTTTCAAACATGTTAAGAGAATTTAAGTATTATTCTTATCTTTTCGCCACACAATTTATTTTTATTGGTTAGATTTAAAACTACTTCACAGTCAAAACATTTATTAAACCATTTATGACTGATCTACTGCACATGTGACACCTGTATGATGAAAGACTAACCATATTAGCTTATACTCACTGACTGAACTGACACTTTGAGTGTGCTTGCCAGACCTTTACTCCCTGTTATCAGAAATTTCCATTTTGGTCCAACAAGACATTCATACAAAGCATACCACAAAGTCACTTTGAAATGGCATAAAACAGGCAGAATGAAAGTTTGGACTTAGCCTGGTCAAGGCTTAGACTAAGATCCCTTTAAGGTGTATTTGAAATCACCACTGGGTTTTGAAAATTGTCCAATTAGATGGAACAAAAATGCTTCAAAGAAGAATTTGACAAAATTATTCCACCATGATGCAAAATATTTAGTGGCAGTTATTGCAGATACTTGATGTAAATTGTTGCCACCGCGGTTCAAGAACTCTCCTCTAATGTCAATATTGGACCCCAGACAGAGAAAAATTTGTCCATGGACCCCCCTAGAGTATATTTTATTTTTTCTAATTGCATGAAGTGTCAGGTCATATTAGGGCTATTCTGAGGTATTAAGACTCTCTTATTCAATAAATCATTCCTATGTTTTCACTCTATGGCAAATGACCTCCTCCACCACATAGTTTTATGTTTAGATTTAAAATAGCATCTAACACTCAAACCAGAACACAAGGTATAGCGATTTCTACTAGTTCCTTTACTTAAATACAAAAGGTGTTTTTTAATTACTTCTACAGTTTTAAAATCATCTAACTTCTTCATGATTTTTTAGTATTTAGCTGTGATTTTGTTATGAAGGATTCCAATATGATTCAGAGCTGCTGATGATTTAAAAAAAATTATATATATTTCTATTAGTACTGAATACAGTTTACCTTTTGATTAATTTTATTGAATCTAAGAGCTGAAACCATCTTTTTAAAACTTGGATGGATTTTAATTGTTTCAGAACAGGCGACTGTGCTCTCCTAGTATCTTGAGGCTGATTCCTAATGGACTTTGAGATAGACTTAATCGTTGTCCTGTTTCAAGGTCTGCTGACTGCCAAGCAGACACTGTGACATTTGATCAATATCTCCTGCCTATGCTGCAGGTTTTTAATACCTTAGGACACAGAGCAGCCCCAGAGCATCGCCCAGCCTCCAGTATGCCTTCTTGTGGTCGTGTTATTTTCAGTGGATGCTTCATTCTTCTTGCTCCACATATCTGGGGGTAATGATATACATCAGGAGTCTCCAACCCAGGTCCTCAAGATCTATTGTCCTGCAGTTTTTAGATACGTCCATGCTGCAACAAAGCTGAATGAAATGAATAGCAGTTTACCAGGCGTTTGCCAATTGTGGTGGCATGCTGAAGACGTAATCCAGTCATTTGAATTAGCTGTGTTGGAGCAGGGATGCATCTCAGATCTGTAGGACTTTTGATCCTGAAGACCAGGGCTGGAGACCTATGTCAATTTCGAAGCCCAGTGAACCAATGAATCAAGTTAATAGAATTGGCCAATCCAACCATGCTTGATATATTTAATACAGTTTAAAATGGCGGCATCTGCTGGATAGCTCTGAGAAGTAAATCTGAGCAGGAATCCTAATGTCTGCATTATTTCATAGTTGAACTTGTTTGTTCCATAATATTTGTATTGATAACAAAATAATGATTATTATAATAAAGAAACTAATTTCTAACCTGCCAAAGCCCTTTTGGTGCATAACAGCTGTGTGACAGTGCAGTCCTGTCACTATGGCTCTGGATGGTAATACGTTCTGGATTCCCAGTTCTACAGATTTTGAAGCTGAATAATTGGCATGCATGCATGCTCTCTACTCCATACCTTTTCATCTGTATATATTTGTTTTTATTTCTGTAAATTAGGACACATGTTAGCCCTGTGTAGGCCTATATTAGAGCGGGCTGCACCTACAACAAAACATGTACATTAATAAATTATCCTTGAAAAAGTTCTAATGATGTAAAGAATTTGACCCAACTCTGCTTTCCAGTAGTTCCCACAGGTTCTCCATGTTCTGCCTATGGTTCTGACTCATGAAGATGATCGTATTGTATAAGAAGCATCAATAACTAAATAATGCAGCAGTTTATCTATGGCTCTGATCCTCCCTCAACATCCCTTCCTAACAGTCACATTATTTTACTTCAACACAAGACAACTTTTTCTTTAGGCTATTACCAAACTAACCTAATATGTTTTATTATTTATTTGTTTTTCTTCTAAACTAACCTAATCTAAGCTATAATCTAGTGTTAGTCAACTGTTTAGGTGTGCTGTGTGAATAATATCTGTTATAAATTAATCAGTGGATCACTATAGTTGGTATAGCTGTGTGTGTATCTGTAATGTGTGCATCTCTGTCTATTTTAGATCTATGTGAATGTAGCAAACTATTCTGAATAGATTTTAAATTAGACCAATATAAAATTCCTTTTCCTGCCTTTGAGTAAAACTATAAATGGAAAAACCCGCAGTTTGAGCCGCGATACTCATGCAATTTATATACTGGACACAAAGTGTGAAGCAACAAGGCCTCGCTCACCACAGACACGGGATGGGGTGTCCACTTAACACTTCTGCTTCAAAAAGGCCGAGCAGACTGGCTTGACCTTAACATCACCATGGAGACCCCTGGTGTCAGGGCCACCCCTAACCAGTTTGGCACCCTAGGCAAGATTTTTGCCCCCCCTTTTGCATCATAGTAAATTCCACTTCCAGTTTACATGCTCACACAACAAAAACTGAATAGGCATGTCTTTGACTTTTTCTTTTATTGAGGAACAATGAAAATCGATTTAAATAACATTGAAACCAATGAAACACAGTTATAAAGTCAAAATTAGAAAAAAAAAGAATTAAAAATAGTAATTTTAACAGCCTTTCCAAAGTGCAGTATTGAACTATCTACAAAACACTGTAAACAAGTGTCATAAAATAAATTCTAAATACAATATAAATAACCCACTGCACAAAGTGATATGGCCCAACAAGAACTAAAGAACCCAGCACTGGCACAACAAATGAAAAAAAAATAACTGCATAGTTTGTATTGAGTATAAAGTGCACATAAAAATTATGTTACAAAAAAAAAAGATTTTACAGAGACCTCTAGTGGTGTTTTTGTAATGCTGCACTCTCTAGTCAATCTCATCTGCTACAGTTTTATTCTCCAAGTCTTCTTGCAGAAAACTGATCTATAACATCGTCATATGATAACTGATTCGAGATCACATGATTGATACTTATAATGGAAGGTCCATTGAGATGTTCTTGCACCATAGCAGATCTCAGGTATGTTCTAATGAGTTTAACCTTGGGAATGCTCTTTCAGGAGCAGTGACTGTAATAAGTAGAGTGGCAGAGATTCTCAGAGGAACCCACATGTTGGGGTACATTTCTGTCAGCTTCTTCTCAAGCAGGAAGGTCAACAATTCCATGTTTTGTTGTATTGTTTAATGGGAATTGTGGGGTTCCAAGTTCTGTGCCTTTTTGTTCTGAGACGGACACGATAGAAGGATTTTTCAATGTTGATGAGGCTACGATAAAGACGCCCCAAGATTTTCAGGAGTAGGGTTGAGGTATTTTAACTGAGCATATGAAAAGAGAAAAAGGGTCAGTGAAATCGTTGGGTGTTTTTTTTTATTCCTGCAATCATATTTTATTATCAGATTTATTATTAGATTGTCTGATTAGAACAATTCCAAAATCAGTTAATTGAATTTTTGAGGGGAATGCTGAGTTATGACGAATCGACGACCATGATGTGCATTTTAACATGGATGTAAAGTTAAACACTAAAAACACACTTTAAAAAATGAACTGTAACAAGAAACAATTCTTACATAACTTGAACATACAACTCTAATATATGAAGGAATAGCATCTTGAAAATTACAGTCAGAGCAAACGCCAGCTAGCCAATAGCCTAATTGATAAAAAAAAAACACAATTTAAAAAGATCAAATTTTTATAAATCATCCTGAGTACTTTTTTGCCATGATGGCTGTTAGACCAGTCGACCTCATTAAATAACGTTAAAACAAGATAACACTGTTTATTGATTAGCAAACTGTGTTGTTAGCCAAACAATTTTAGGGTTAAACTTATTCTTAAAACTGATGTTGCACCGATACCAGTATCAGTAGGGGTCCCGTTCCAGCACTAAAATGGTGGTATCGGTATCGGCGAGTACCAACAAATAGGGCAACAATACTATTTTGAGAAGCAAAAGTTTATTCAACTATTGTCACCCATTCCAGGTAGGCAATAAAAAGTTCTACTGGATTCACTTTGTATTAGTCTTTTTCCTGCTTCACAAAGGTAGGCAGCAGCTTGACAGAACAATGATGGCAATTATTTTACATCCAAGTAGTATGCAGTTCTTCATATATACACACACACATCAATTTCAAACTGATGGTATCAGTATCGGCCAATACTGCACAGCCAGGTATCGGGGCCAAAAAATGCCATCGGTGCAACACTACTTCAGTTAAAGTGTCGTTCGGCAACATACAAATAGATTACATACATGACCTTCTTCACTGTACCTCTGTCCTTGTCAAGTTGTTACTCTGCTTCTTTTCTTTCTTACTTGGGCATCAGAATGTTTTGGGTCGTTTTTTTTGCCTTCTGTCACTATGTCAGACCAATCGATCGGGGCACATCACAAGCTGCAGCTGGACAACAATGGCTGCTTAAAAAAAATCCTAAATAATATTTTTCAAACCACTTCCTCTCCTAAACAGTTTAATATACATACACTAGACTTGGCACAGACCATCTTCAGACCTTTCCAGTGCTCGAATAATTTTGATCATAATGATTTTTCTTTTAAAATACCATTGTATTATCATCATAATCATTAATATCATATATATATACATATATATATATATATATATATATATATATATATATATATATATATATATATATATATATATATATATATATATATATATATATACACACATACATACGTATAGTTGCCTAAACTTAACTTTTCAAGCTTGCTACATAGGTACAACTAAAATTGACATTCTGAACAGTTCCATGCATTCTAATGAAATGTAAATGCTAAGATTTCATACAACTTGATTTTCCATTGCATTTGACACTAAACACAGTAAATCTCCACAGCCTGAGATTGTCCCTTTTGCTGGTGCACCCTCCCTGCTGCTTCTTTGTCAACCATTGTTTCCCCTTTGCCCTTGGGGACAGCATTCTGTGACCAGCCAGCTTAGAAATTACCATTTAAAATGTTCCTAGTTTGTAAAGGGTGTCAATCTATCAGCTTCCTTGATCTTGGTAATTCACTCTTCTATAACACAGAAGGAAGGGCTAGGGTTATAGGTATTCCTAAAATGTTAATATCAAATCTTCTACAAGCAGGGAGTTAATATTTTATTTATCTTTGAGGTAATCTGTTGATTTCACTGAGGTATTTTACTCAGAATGTTTGGTTTAATTTATTCATGATGATTGCATTCCAATGCTTTGACAAGATGCTGTATAAGTGAAAGTGACAGCTGAGGTCAAAGATGAACCAGATATATTTGCCTAATTGACACTTTTCCAGCTTACATGTCGAATTTGACAATATTTCTTCGTAAACACAGACAACGTCTGTCGAAGCGGTGTGTTCTGAGGACAAAGTGAATGTTTAAAGGGTTAAAGATTGAGCTTTAGCGGCTCCGGTGGAGCTCCGCGGGCAGCTCTGGCTCGCGCTGATATTCCGGGCTCGCTGTGGATTCTGGGAGACGGTGGGGGACACTGCCCAGGCTTGTTACCGGGAGAACTGGAAGAGCATTTAAAAGAAAGAAAAAAACCGCACCGTTGTTTTGTAAGTATCCTATCAGGTTAGTATTGCTTCGCGTTGTGTTTAGCGTTGTCCCATGTTGACTGTCGAGCACGGATCTGCGCAGTGGATTGAGCCGTTAAGGCTGCCATTTTTCCCCCCCTTCCCGTCGCTCGCTGGCTGCCATGGAGGCCGAGAGCTGGAGCCGAAGGAAGGCGGAGCGGGGCAGCTGCTGCCGCTCTGCCCGGCTAATACATGCCGACATGTAGAGGGGGAAAAATTGCCCTTTATCGTCTGACAGCTGTATTTCTGTTATGAGCCGCGTCGGTTACGCCGAGGGAGGAAATAAATGACTTGTAGGGGACATGGAGCTGGCTGTTGACATGCGGAAATCGATGTCAGCGGGCAGCAGAGAAATGCCCACTGTGGCGGTTAGAAACCCACCTACACCTGGCCGCATGAAGAAATGCCGCAGATGATTTAAACCTAATTCTTGTTTTATTTTTTATTCATATATAGCTTTAATCTAATCTCTTGGCGTCATTTCGACTGTAACGTGGCGTATAGTGTTTCTATAAGAGCAGAAATACAGAGAAAAAAAAGGCATGGCCTATGGTGGCGGGTAATTGATTCCCAGTGACAGACAAGATTATTAGGGTCTACATCTGGTGTTAAAGACATTCATTTAATATACTTTTAGATTACATTTCTTGGAATGAATCATGATCTTAGCTTTTAATATTGAAGTTATTTACTTACTAAACCGAAATAATTAAATTCTGTCTACATTAACGACCACTCTGAGGTCTATAATGCCCATCTCTCATGAATAAAACATCTCTGCACATGGGATTTTATAATGATTGACATATCTGTGCACAGTGAGTGTGACATTTAGGTTTTTTTTTTTTTATAGCATTAAGGCAATATATAACAATAAGCCTGTTGTGTATCTAGAGTAATTACCCAGCTAATACTTCTGGGACTCCCGGAGCACACTGTTCAGCTGTCACCATGGGTTTGTGAACAAATAAAGCTCTTGGTTTTCCTGATTCCCTCTGCATCATTCTTTGAGTTTGTTTTGTGAAAGAAGCTCCATACAACTTTTTTTAAAATTTTTTACTTATGTGATATTGCAGTTTTCTCCGGATAAGTTAAAAGATTAATGGCACATGAAATAGGAAAATATACTGGAAATAGTGACTTTTTATGGTTTCTCTAATGAGAAACCATAAAAAAGTCACTATTTCCAGTGATGTTGGGATGAAGCCTCATGAGGCATTGAACCGTTTGGGCTAATTGCTTCAAAGATCCCCATAGTTCATGAAGCTTCATGTGAAAATGTCACCACCTACCGGTGGAAAGCAGAACTACAGCTAGTAATATAATTGTGATTTTTTTGTTGTTGTTGTTGTTGCATTTTTTTTAGCTCACGCAGCCGGTGAAAGTGTTTGTGCAAATTGAGCAAAGGTTAGCAAAATGAAATGTGTAAGTCATTTTTATTAAGAAATAATAGTTTTTCCACACTTTTTGGGTTGGAAGTTATGTTTTCAACCAGTCTTTTGGGTAAACCAACAAATCTAATCTGGCAGTGTTTGGCATTGTTTTTGCCCAATCTATATTTAGACCAAAACAAACCAAATTAGTAAGTTAGTTATACAAATTAGTCACATTAGTGACATTAGCCAAAATACTCATTAAGTATTATTCCAACTTTCAAAAGTCAAAGGAGGGTCTTCAGCCCACAACCTTAGGATTGAAAGTCAATTTCATACAGCTGACCCCACTGGCAATGACTTCAAATCTGAAAGCAATACTACTAACACTAATCTTACCACTGTAACGAGTGGCTTGCTCAGATTTCATTGATCATTGCATTGTTTAATCTAACCAAACTAGTTTTATCAACTAGATTGTTTCGTTTTTTCTAGCCAATCACCGGTCACGTGATATGGCGGTGTAGCAGGGCTTCGGACGTCATTGATTTTGGCTCCTCCCCTAAATGAAGCAAGCCTAGATACGCGCTTCGTGGAAATGTTTGTTCACACCCCTCAAAGCATCGGCTCATCTCATAACATCACTATCTAATACACATTAGATAATTCTGTCAATAATAAATCAGTGGAGCAAATTCAACCTTTGTTAAGATGTTTAATTATGTAAAACTATAACACTTATTGTTGTCATACATCCTAAATGCAGCTTTCCATGCATCCTGAAGTTTAGTAGCCAAATTCCAGTATTCATTTTGGTTCAGTAAGTTTTAGAGGATTGTGAATAACAAATTACATACTTACTACCTTTGACATACCGTATTTTCACGACCATAAGGCACACCGGACTATAGGGCACGTTTTTTTAATACAGGTACATGTCCTCTACTACCTTTAAATACCTCTACTGCGTATTTAAAAATACAGCGGGAGAAAAACTGAGTATGACTGTGCTTTATTCATGTATTTATTACAAAGTATTAATCAAACCTGGGAGCTGGCCGTGAGACAGACACATCGCAGATGACAGAGCGCTGTGATTACTCCTAAATTAACTTAAAATCATGAAACCTGCCGACAGAATATGTTCGCTTTTATTACCGGTATCCTGGTGCCTGCAGTTTAGATTATTTAGATGAAAAACACCTGCCAGCCGCCGCGGTGAACCCGGAGGCTGCTCGGCCTAGAGGCTGCTGTTGAAGGGATTTCTACTGTCGGCGCACCGCTGGTATGTCGGGATCTGAGCGCCTCCGACAGAAATAGATAATCTGGATGAACTGACTGCAATTATTAAGCTTTCAGGTGGACTTTCTCACTTAAAAACATATTAAAACTACTTTATTCCCTCTGATCACAGCAAATATAGCTGCAAGATTTAGATTATTTAGATGAAAAACACCTGCCAGCCGCAGCGGTGAAACCGGAGGCGACCCGGCCCAGAGGCTGCTGTTGAATTAAGTTTTCAGGTAGAAAAATAGAGCGGGAGCAAAACTGAGTATGATTGTGCTTTATTCATGTATTTATTACAAAGTATTAATCAAACCCATCAAAGTCATCATCCTCTGTTTCTGAATTAAACAGCTGCGCTAAATCAGACATGCCAATTTCCCCTTCTTCGCTGTCAGAGTCCGTGCCGGGCGGCTCCTCAGAAATAATGTCAGCTTTTGCGAAAGCTCGAACAACAGTGCCAGCAGACACGTTAGTCCAAGCATCTACAATCCATCCGCAAACGGTGGCGTAACTTGCCCGGCGCTGCCTTCCACTTTTCATGAAACTGTGGTCTCCGTCTGTCATCCATCGCTCCAACGCTCGCAGCCTTACTTTGAACGGCCGGTTCGCACCGATGTCGAGCAGTTGAAGTTCCTTTGTCAGACCTCCCGGGATAACGGCGAGCACAGATTTTATTTGTTTCACCATGTTTTTCACATCGGCTGTGAGATGGGCACGCACGGAGTCACAGATTAACAGCGATGGTGATGCGTGGAAAAAAACACCTGGTCTCCTTACATACACCTGCCTCAGCCACTCTTTCATCATCTCCTCATCCATCCAGCCCTTTTCATTTGCCTTAATATCATATGTCATCAGAGCGATGTGTCTGTCTCGCTGTCAGCTCCCAGATCAGCTTCTCTGATTGGTTGATGCGGCGCTTCCAGCAGAAAAACTTCAATTTTTCCATCTCGAGCAGCAGCTGCGCCTGCTGCTCAAAACGCGCTGCGGGACCTTTTGCAGCGCCTATACGCGCGTCAACCATTGACTTTGCATGTTAACTCGCTGCTTCTGCTGCGTCCGGTTCACACCGATGTCGAGTGGTTGAATAACAGCGAGCACAGCATTAATTTGTTTCACCATGTTTTTCTCATCAGCTGTGAGATGGGCACGCATGGAGTCACAGATTAACAGCGATGTTGATGAGTGGAAAAAAACCCACCTGGTCTCCTTACATTCAGCCACGCTTTCATCATCTCCTCAATGAGGTGGTCTCAAAAGTCGCAGTTACAACACACATAGGGCGCAGCGCACCAAAGGGCGCACCGCACATTTTGAGGGAAAAAAAAGATGTTTATGTGCGCCTTATAGCCGTGAAAATACGGTATTTAAAATCAATTTCAACCATAAAGCATGTATGATTTGAAAACAAACAAACAAAAGAACAAAAAAAACCTGACTTACAGGTAAGCTTTACTTATTCTTTTTTTTCTCCTTTTGCATATCTTAAGAGGGAAAGAATTTCACCATATTTTGACATTTGTTCCTTTAGAGCAGTGCTTTCCTAACTGTTTTTGCTTGCCTCTTATAGGTTCACAATTTTCCAAACCCTCCAATAACCTTTTCAACAGCTGAACAAAGTCGGCTCAAGCAAATCTTATATTGCAATAAAATAACTAAAAACTTCAAATCCCAAAACTACCACCTTTAAATGAATTTTAGGTCAGCTGTTTATTTCTCTGTGTAAAGAAATTCAACACTCCTATCAATACATTTTGTAATACCTTCCAAATGCGTGTAAGTAATTCAGTTCATTTGTATCCCATCAGTTCCACTGTGCACCCCTAGGGGACATACCCCCCCCTACTTTGAGAACCATTGCTTTAAAAGATCTGTAATATGAGGACCAAAGACACCATCATGTGAGGCAGTCACTGTTAAATAGCTCTGCAGATTTTGTTGCAAAAACAAAATGATTACAGAGTTGCCATTCAAAACCATCTTTAGCAACAATTAGATCTGCAGAGAGGATCACGGTCACTGATTAGCAAAATGGCAAGTTGTATCTTTTTTCAGAGCACACGCATTCCTGAACACAAACTGTTTAGAGCTCTGCGTTCAGGTTTCCACTATAAAAAGGAGGGGTTTTCTCCTATAAACACCTTGGTGTGGTGCAATCACCAGTGAAGGGAAAAGAAAAAGGTTGCATTTAGTAGTAGTAGTAGTAGTGTGTAACTGGCCAATAACCAGTCAGATGAAACGGGCGTAAATTCCGCTAAACCTCATCGCTAACCAATTTCTATCTGCATTTCTTAAAAATTTTTAAACCTTGATGGTTACATTTATTTTTCTTACTGTGTGGATCCAGAAACTGGTAGCATTTGGAGCACCATGTCGAGCCGAGGAGGAAAGAAGAAGACAACCAAGACGTCCAGGTCCACCAAGGCTGGGGTCATTTTCCCTGTGGGGCGCATGCTGCGCTACATCAAAAGGGGGCTGCCTAAATATCGCATCGGAGTGGGAGCGCCCGTCTACCTGGCTGCTGTTCTGGAGTACCTGACCGGTGAGGTCTCTTTTTCTTTTTTTTTTTTTTTTTCAAACACAGAAATAAGGTCATTGCTTTAGCTCCAAAATGTGTTATTCTTCTTTTTTTAATTCCATCATGATTGTATGCAATATTGGAATTGCATAGAAATGCTTGGCTGCAGTATTTGGTTGTATGTTTTGTGCCATTGCCACAGATTCATCCTATGAGTATGGAAACATTTTCCCAGATTACACAGAGTATATACTTTAATAATTCCTCTAAGATAATAGACTAATTGAATTCTAAAACTTATTTATTTATATTTGAAACAAGATTGTATAAAAGTACAAAATGCACACACTGCAAAACCTGTTTTGTGTTTTCTTTCCACTTGTTTTAGTTGTTTAAGGAAACAAAAAAAAAACTCCATAGATATCGAAATAATAAACTCACTTTTGCTGTCTGAGCTTAGAGTGTTTAAATAACAGCTTTTTTTTCCTGATATAATGATAGGAAATAGTTTAAAAAGTGGCAGACCTTTTCCCAAAGTTTGTTTCTTGAAAGTATTTCAGAATCAACTGTCTTTGACTGCTGTTAAGGAAGCATTTATATTGTCCTAAGCAAAGGTTTTGGGGAGTAAAATCTCTTTAGGGAAATCTTGTATATTTTAGCTGGACAGTGCAAAATTCTGCTTGCATCATAACATAAAAGTTTTGTTGCAACCTTCCTGGCGCTTTAAACTGCACCAGATCAGTAATAACAGAAAAATGCAGCAACTTATCTCTCCATTCCCTCAAGAAAGTCCTTTCACACATTTTACTGATAACCTTGCTTATTTAAAGATTTTACCTGACAAACTGAGTTTGGCATTTTGATCCTCTGTTTCCCAATATTTAGCTGAGATCTTGGAGCTGGCAGGTAATGCAGCAAGAGACAACAAAAAGGGCCGTGTAACACCTCGGCACATCCTGCTGGCCATCGCCAACGATGAGGAGCTAAACCAGGTGATCTGTTGTCAACAATTCAGCTGCTATCCAAAAGCACAGAAATGGTTGATGTACTGCTTTCAGGACATCTCAGATGTTACACTTTCTCTCTCTGTAACAGCTGCTCAAAGGTGTGACCATCGCAGCAGGTGGCGTCTTACCCAACATCCACCCGGAGCTTCTGGCCAAGAAGAGGGGCGCCAAAGGCAAACTGGAAACGCCTGTGTCGCCGGCTCCTGAGAAGAAACCCAAAACAGTGAAGAAAACTGCAGCTAAGAAACTTGGTGGGAAAAAGGCTGGAGGGAAGACTAAGGTATGCACCTAAGTCTGATGCTTGATTATTTTATCACTGAGCGTGTTAAGAATAGGGCAGTATGTCATTACGAATCACACAGAGGTCGAGTTGTTTGGCTTTTTAGAGGCACACCATGCTTTTGTGTCTTAGTCTTCTTACAGTGGAAGATGTGCTAAAAAATTTTTAAAATGTAGCCAGAGGGCTTCCTGATCAGATGTCCCAACAGCCTATCGAACTATTTTCAAGGCATTAAAATTGCGGCTCTACGTGGATCGCTAAGGCTACATTCACTTTGTGTGTAAATCAACCCTTATGTGACTCATATCTAACCTTTCATGGCAATCAGATTGGCTCTAGTTCCAACCTTTAAACCCCTTTAAAAAACTGAATTGTGGCATTTTCATATGCAGTACTGCATCTGATTAATTTTAAACAGATTTCAAAGAGTCTGTCATCCGAACAGTTCTGTTGCATTTCCTCCAACTTTTACATTATCGTCCTAAATCTGACAACTTGCATAAAGAATCCTTTCCAGTGCAGGACTGCTCCACAAGTCAGGCCTTCTTTTTTCTTATCTTTCTTCATCTTCTTATTGTGTGATCATAATATTTTTGGCTCCTATTGTTCAACAACTGATAGCAGAGGCACAGACATCCGTTATATCTTGAGCAAACAGGGTGCTGCTGCAGGAGTTCAAGGTGTTCAATGAGAGTTTAAATATATTTCAAAACTAGAGAGCCCCGTCCTCCATCAAGTAGCTCATCTTCAAAAAATTCCTGGATCCAAATGGGGATCTGGATAATCACCAAAATGTAATAAAATGTTGCCAGTCACAATATTTCAGTTCAATTTAGTTTATTTCTATAGCGCCAGATCATACAGTCAAATTGATTCAAAGTTTTCTATATAAGGAAAACCAGTTGATTGCATCGACTCATTGACTTGAATGCAATCCCTCATGCCTCTGCAAAATCCATCCATAACTTTTCAGTTATTTTGAAAACAGACAAACCAACACTGATGAAAGAATAACCTCCTTTGTTAGGGGGGAATAAAGTATTTTGTTAAGGTTGCTTCGTTTTAGATAAAGACGTTAACGCCATATCAGTTTTATTTGAATGTAACTCAGTTTTTGTGCTCTTCTTAAAGAGATAGTAATTCGTTCTGTGTGTTAATGACAGTGCTACACAGTTTGAGAATAGGTCAGATAATGAAAAGTAAAAAAATCAAAAAATCAACAGTCTTTCTTGAATATAAAGAAAGGTGAGTTTAAGACACTGTCACAGATCTGGGCCTGCTGTCAATCAAAATAAAAGCAACATCCCACCTCATGACCAACCTGCGCACCATGCTCTTAGAAACCAACAGGTAAAGGGTATTTATATACACTGTATAATGAAAACTACATTTAAGGAAAAGAAAATGCTGATCTAACAAAGGTGATTTCTTTTTTTTAAGAATATTTTTTTAAGACACTATTGGTTAGTTATTTGTTTTTCTAAAGTAGGTAGACAGGAAATATGATTAGAGAAAGGGGGAAGACATGCAGCAAAGGTCACCAGGCCAGGACCCCAACCTGCGTCGGCCGTTAAAGACCAAGTTCAAGGGTCAGAGTATCCCCGCTTGCTATATACAGGCTGTGTGTTTCAAACAGGGTGAATCTGGCTGTTTTATATCGTCTTTTTTCCCCCAAAGCAGATGGTTTTAACCTTTCCACCGTGTCTCTCTTCCTGTCAGACTCATGACCCCAAATTGCTGTGTAGATCAGACCCAAATAGGTCAAGGGTCCATCTTGGTTTCACCTACGACCAGCCCGATTAGCTTTAAGTGCCAGAAACTCTTAAGAAAGTATATTTTCGTCAGATTTGGCGTTAAATCCTAACCAATATTTTCAGGCCATAAGGAAGCTAAAAGTAATGATGTGACAGACCTCTTACTCTAAAGTATATCCTGCTAGAAAAAGCGCCATTCTCACTACAGACAGTACTATGGTGTGACGTCCTGATGTTTGCTGTGTCTTTAACAGAGAGGGGAGGTGAGCAAGTCGGCATCAGCAGACAGCACTACGGAGGGATCTCTGGCAGACAGCTTCACTGTGCTCTCCACAAAGAGCCTCTTCCTGGGTCAGAAGGTCGGTTTACTGGGCGCTCAGAATTCTGGCTTAAAAGTCCAAGATGATTATACTGAACATCAATTCACCACTGAGTAAAGTGCAGTGAGTGCTGAGCTTAGCTGTGAGGATTGGTAAAATTTTCTTTTTAATAATTAAACATATAAAGCTATAAAACCTATGAAAGACTCAAAATTAGAGCTAAAAAGCTGATTATATTTTACATGGAATAATCTAATAATAATATAAGATGTATTAATGGGCACCGCCTCTTTTACATATAGTTGAGAATTGTTTGAGTGGCAGGTAAGAATCACATTATTGATCTGCCTGTGCTGTGGATCTTGTAAATCGTTCCACATATTAAACTGAATTTGCTGTAAAACAAACTACTAGCGAAGGTAGTTGGCAAATAAAAAGATTTTGTGTAATTTTAGAAAGTAGTTTTAAAAAAATCTGTTATTTACACAGTTTGAGTAAAAGAAAAAAGCATTCGCTTGCACTGCTTGTTGTTTTAGCTCCTTTTTTTACTGCCTGCAGATTAAAGCTGTTTGGCTCAGTTTAGGTTAAAGGAACCTAGTTTCCTTTATAGACCTGATTCTTGTAACTCTACCATTCTTTCCTGTTTACTTCTGTCTTTCTTCACCACTTTTCTTGCAGATGATTTGTCTTCTTATAATCATATTTTGCATTGTGATGTTTTTGGATGGGAGAAATAAACTTTTTTTTAATTTCTGGTAACAAACCTTGAATTAATCTGGGCTAATGAGGTGTTTTGTTTGACATCTTCGAGGAATACCTTGATATTTTGGACTCCTTTATGAAAAACCAACATGATATTCTTAAGCATCATGTTTTTCGTTGCTGCCATGTTCAAATGCAAAATGTTTTTGAATATATTAAATCCTATGTATTATTGTTAAATCACTATATACAAACTGCAAACCATGTTTGGGGAGTTTGGCATCATGCTTTGTCAGTAAAATATTTGACTAGTTTGAGATGGGGTTCCCTCCCCTTAATCCCTACAGATGATACAGCATTTAGATGCTAAAGCTAATCAGTTAATGTGTGATGGTGGAAAAAAGGAGAAGATTGGGGTGAATGCTGATTAATTATAATGTAGAGGCTTGATGAGAGCCTCTATGTAATCCAGACTCAGGGGGTCACTCTAATATTCTTAGCTTCGAAACACACCAACAGTTTTAGCATCTGTTTTGTTTTTATGGCTCTGCTTAGTTAAACATAAGCTGATAAAGGTAATAGCCAAGAGCAAAGGTAAACTAATGTCAAACAAAAGTTAGTATTCCCCTTATATATTTAACACTTTATTAAATCCCATTTGTTGGAAAACATTAGAGGATGTAACTCTTTAGTGGCGTTTAAAGTGGTCAGTATGTAGCCTATATACCTGTTAATTACTCAGATCTCTTCAAAGTAGCTTAGCATATTGCCATCAATTTCAAAACTGTTGGGGGGGAGCGGGTGCACCCTTTGTGAAAATGTCCAGGTTGTGACCAAATTGTTTGAGGTGAGATTTCTCATGCATCGTCTTTAAGAGAGGCTTCCTTTTGGGATTGAGAGCCAGGCAGACTGATTTTATAGGATGTGTTTAAAAATTAACTTAACTAAATTACTGACAAAATGATGACCCTTGCTTGACACATTTTATCTTATTATAAAGTTTTTATGAAGCCTTCAAATCCTGAGCTGCATCAGAAGCAGAATGTCATTCAGCAGCAAATTTAAAACAAGGTTTTACTATTTAACACAAATGTTTTCAAATAGGTTTAGCATGCACTGTTAGCTTTTAGTCCAATTAGTATGACTAGCTTTGCGCTCCTAAACAAACTGTCCAGTTTCAAAAAGGTTTCAAATATTTCGAAAAACCAGCTTGTACCATGACCTGAGTTGGTAATGGGGATGAATGTCTTTGATAAACGAGTTAATTTAAAGTTGATGAGGTTTATGAGTAGCATTAGAAAAAAAACCTCATATTTAGGGGGGCCTTTCTATTATATGAAGGATTACATAGTTTTCAATAGGCAAAAAAAAAAAAAAAGTGCATCATAATACTTAAGTACTAAATCTTATGCTTTATAAAATACTTTTATATTTTTTCACACATTACACTGACATACAATTATAAAATACAACAGAAAAGGAAGGTTTTTGTTATATTGGAATTTATTAAAATCCATAAAATGCTTCTAATCCCCCATGAATAGAGATGCAAAACTATCACTTAAAGACTGTATGTTGCTTTGAAAAACTGTCAGACTTTTCCTGCCACTAACTGTGATCTAGCTTTCTGTTTTCAGTCTAATCCATCAGTGATATAAGCAACATTTTTTATTGTTATGGGGTTAACCCAGAGGAATCAAAACCATTGCCTCTCCATTCATATCCTAAGGAACGTTTGCGATGAGGTGATAATCAGTTGCCGTCATACAACTATATAACCAGTGAAATTCATGTGTGAAATTGTGGGCTCTCACCCACAGATGCACACACGCGCATGTTTTGAATCTTTCACCGATGAGTATGTGCATCTCCGTCGTGCAGCACAACCAGCTTTCTCTTTATTTCATAACTTAAGCAGCTTGTTGAGTTTTTCATGTTTACAGACAGAACTGCCTAAAGTGCATTCTGCATCCTTGTTAATATTAAACAATGTAAAATAATTTCCCAACTGAACTTTATCTGGATCAGTTGGTATTTCTGTTCAAGCATGCCGCAGACATCTTCATTTCTCTTGCATTTAAGGATGTGATCCCTCTTAAGGGTGAACTGCAACACCCTCTTCTCAATGTCAGAAACACTTAAAACAAAACACTGAGAGAGTTCGTTAACCAACATAACATACAACTAATGTAATAACTAATATTATTAGTTAATAGGATGTAAAAATATTTTAATCTCATTAACCAATAATAGACAGCTGTAAGCAGATTGGTTTGCATCTCTACTTAGCAGATGAAACGGTTGAAGCAGGTTGTTATTCAACTCAGCCGACATGTTGTCTGCTTTAAATGTTATTCCCTCTTAGTCTAAATGATCTGCAGGCATCGTCAGCATGTTGTGCTTCCTCTCAGATCATTTGAAAAATCTTGACATTACAGTCAGTTAACCTTGAGTCTTCTTCACCCAATAACAGCTTCCACACCGAAAGTTGGTCAGAATAATGGGTAGCATTCCTTTATCAGAAAATACCAGATACTGCAGTTCAGTACAGTATTATTTTTTTGAAACCAAGGGTTGTAGATCAGTTGGAGATGATTCCAAAGTTCAAGGTATTCGTCTAAGCTGGAAGTGAATCTGGTTTTAATGCCTCTGCTTCTTCACTTTTTTCCTTTTTGCTCCCTCCACCTTTGCATGCTTCCTCCTGCCCCCCCATTCCCCCCATCACAGCTCAACCTTATCCACAGCGAGGTCAGTAACTTGGCTGGCTTTGACGTGGACGGGGTCATCAACCCCACCAATGCTGAACTTGATCTTAAAGATGATCTAGGTGAGCCCCCCCCCCCCCCCCCCCATACCTCTTCCCTGACCTTCCCCAGTCCCAGTGGGCTTTCAGAGCTGGAATCCTTGAATGCCCAACAGCTGTGCATTATTTTCTAAATTACAGGTTTTTGGCATCTTACTCTGGATCCTATTGTTTACATTGCGAGCAGCAGCAGATCGATCTAGTTCTCTCATGCTTAACGGCAAAACATCTTTGGCTTCCGTTCAAAGAAAATCTCTAGTAGTTAGATTTTATTGTTGGAACACAAATAAAGAAAAATCAAGAGAAATCCTTCACTTGAAAATCAGGAATTCCAAGTCATCCATCCAGACATTAATTTGTTTATTCTTCCAACCATTTATCTCGTTAGCCCATTTATCAGTATATTCTAATTTGTCATCCATCCATCCATCCATCCATCCATCCATCCATCCATCCATCCATCCATCCATCCATCCATCCATCCATCCATCCATCCATCCATCCATCATTAATCCACCCTTTTGTTTCTAGGTTCATTGTATTCTCCAGGTAATACACCTTTGGAGCAAGAAAAGGATGGTCTCATATTTTCCTTGACACATATGTGTGTGTGTGTCTGTATATATATATATATATATATATATATATATATATATATATATATATATATATTGATATATATATATATATATATATTGATATATATTGATATACGTTTGTTTATATCGAGAGGTATATTGTGCATTTATGTCATAGTTTGAAAAAGAGAACAAAAGCTGCTCGCAGTATGCTGATGTTCCTCTATCAGTAAATATCCTCTAACCTGGGTTCCCTATGGCTGATGGGCTACAGAAATGTATCGTTTAGTAGAAACCAAACGTTGCATTGGTGGCATTCAAGGATTTTTATAAAGGCTGCAGAGAACAGTTTGTCTGCTTTTCTTCCCACTATGTTTATGTGCTGTGGTCCATTTCAGGTGCCAGTCCTTTCAAACTGCTGCACGTTATTTTATAAATTTTTTTTTTTGTCCTTATTTTTTGCTGAAGACTTTTTTCTTTGAAAATGCTGATGAGATAAGGGAAAAGTTTAAAGAACAAGCCCAGAAATCGTTTTTTAATTGGTTGCAAAGTGCAGCATGGTTGAGAGATCTCCCACCTGAGATTAAATCCAGGATTCAGGACCACACAGCTGGACAGAAACAATACCAAAAAAAAAATTAGATTAACTGAAAACTCCAGAATTGTATAATTTTGAATCCATCCTCCTGTGATATTTTTCAGGGTCAATTTAGTAAATCCAGCCAACTGTGTGCTCCTGCATCCTATTTTCACTATCTAACTTGTCTCTCCACTTCCTCAGCTGCCTCCTTGTGTCCTGTGATTTCCTCAGCCAATAAGGAGTGCGCTCACTTGTGTCCTTCTGTTCTTCTCTCTCATCACTCTCCGCATCTTATTGCCCACAGCCACTCACAGTGTTTTTACCTCCATGTTGTTGCCTGTTGTCTGTCACGGTTGTTGTCTGTAGTTGCAAGTTGTCCGAGCCAACATTTCCGCGGTGGAGAGCGACGCTGTCGTTCACCCGACCAACTCCTCCTTCTATACAGGTGGTGAAGTAGGTAAAGGAAGCACTGACTCTGCAGAGACCACGGCTGTCTGTCTGCTCTCCCTCTGCATATCCAGTCAGTCAGTGCTGCAGTCTGTGGAAAAAACGGCAGCAGCAGTTGTTACCTTTCATTATTGTTGGCCTTTTTTTTGTTTTGATCTATGCTTCCATTGTTAACCTAAACCAGATGTTTACCTTTTTTTTTTTTTTATTCATAAAAACATTTTTTTGCAGTCCAATTATCAGAGCAAAAGTCAATGTTCTAAAATTTAAGATGATCTCAGTACAAAGAGACGGTTTATAAAGACAAAAAGCTATATTTGTTTCTCTTTATTTACAGAGATTAGTCAGCAAAGCACTTGGGTCACTCTGAAATGTGCTCTCATTTTACAACTAAAATCAAAGAAAAAAACTGTATAAAGTAGGGCTGGGCATTTAATTGCATTTGCAATATAATAGCAATTTAGAAAAATGCTATTTTCAGATGACAGAAGGACTCAGTTTTGGTCACATATTTAACAGTAGTAAGACATTAAATTTTCAATCCAGCGCTTTAAAGTGGCGGTATGACACTTAAAGTGGGCTTGCCACCAAACAGAATAGAAGAGAGTTGCTGCTAGCAATGATCCAATCATTACAGTAAAGTCCTGCAAAAATGGAAGCTTTTCAGGTTGTGAAAAAAAACTGAAACTCTGGAGCGGAAAATCGACATGCTTGATCTTAGAAAGGAAATTCGCATTAAAATTGCAATATTGGTAGAAAATAATTGCAACTTCGATTTTTGGCAAAATTGTTCAGTCCTATTATAAGGAAATCAAAAATAAAGTTGAGATGTTTAGATAAAATTGGAAATGTTCTAATCTGTTATTGGAAACCATTGTGAGACCAGCCAAAAACCCTAATATTAGAATATATCGACCTGCTTCTGAAATCTGATAGAAAACACTGCTTAACTCATTGGTTGATATTGAATGGGTCGGTTGTTCTCATAACCTATGTTGTCGATTATTGATCTCTGTTTGACAAATATCTCTTGATCCAGTCTATTCTACCATTCCAGACTATAAAAGAAGTTATAAAAGAATAAATGATTGATGCTGATATTGTATTGGGTCAACATCGGTCAGGAAAGAAATAAAAACGTCCAACAATTTTTCCGTCAGAACAACCCTAATATTCCTTTGGATTATTAACTTTTAACTGTTTAGGAATTAAAGTTTTACACTTGAATACTTACCTCTATGTAATATGCGTCTTTATATATGTGAAAACAATCCTGACATTGCCTTCCTGTTGGATAAAAAGGTTTCATCAACTAAATCTTAAGCATGCATATAACCTTTAATGCTGAACAGTACTACATCTACGGCTGCACGATATGGCCCAAACTTAAGCTACAATGTATTTCTATATTCTGGTTGATGGAAAGTTATTGAAATATTGACATATATATGATATGAGATTCTCAGAAAAAACTGCCAAGAAAGCCCATTTCAGATTCCTGTAAAAACTTCTAGAAATGTTATAAAGAAATTCTAAACACATAGTTCTATGTTCAGAGCTACAAGCTGAACAGATGAAACGCACATTTAATCATTTATCTCTCCCTTTTCTTAGTTCACATCTCCATTCTTTTGTCTTTAGCAGTTTTTCTCTCACTGAACATTTGGCAAATCCAAGAACATAAATAAATGTATGCCTAAAAACTACTTTCACAAAGCACTAATAAATTAGCAAAATTCAACACATTATTTTGGATGAACCTTTTTGATACTATAGGCTGTCCTGCTATCCTGTTAGGATTTCTCCCTTTCTCTCACACTCATGCTACTCCTGCCTCTGTGCTATATTCCTGCCGTTTGTTGTTTTATTTCCTTATAAAAGTTTGGTTTATTTTGAACCTTTGATCTTTAGTTAAACAAAACTGTTTTACTTAAGATCTGTTCGGGTTGATTCATCTGAACCCTGAATGTCAGTCTGAAACAAATGCTGTAATCCTACTGTAATGGGTGTCAGCATTTTAAAAATGTGATTTAAAGTCATACAATTATTATTAAATACAATTATATTGAAATATATATTGATACTATAGGATTGCCCAGCCCGAATCAATGGAAGTATATTGAATAATATGAACATTTATTTAGGATTTATTTCTTACACTTTTACCTTTAACTCTGTTTCCAGTCACTCTTCAGGAAAGCCATAGTTACAGGATTATAAGGTCCTGACTGTTAGAGGAAATTTCTTAGTGTTGCGTCTGATATTTATGCTGATCCTATCCTGGATGACTCAGGATTTCTGCTTTGCTAAGAAGACCTTTGCCCAAACTGCAGGGCTCAATCTTTTTAAAACAGGAGTTCCTTATAATAACTAGCCAGAGGTAAATCTTTGCATCAGATAACACATTTAAAGGTTATATTTTGCTGGTGTGATCATGCTAATTATACTGCTGCTGCTTGTTTAGCTCTGCATGACTGAAACATTGACTCTCTGAGAGCTGTCTCTCATGTGACCTTTGAACTCTCTAACCAACCTGTCAGTTCAGATGGTTTGTAAGCAGATGCACAGAGTGTCACAAAGTTTTATTATTTCTGTGGTCACAAAGGCACAAAGATCCAACTGATAAGGCTTAATGACTGTACTTCATATGCTGGTTTCAATTTTAGGGAGTTTTTTTTTTCTAAAATAAGAATGAAAGTTTTTAAATAAGGCAAAAATATTCACACCATTAAACTTTTCTCATATCCTAAACACAAATCATATTTTATGTCATTGGGACTTTTTCTGATATGTCAACAGTAGTGCACTGATGCAAAGCAAGGCATGGTTTAAGTATTTGATCAAGATCTGAAAAGTGTGGCTTCAGTTTGTCTTCAGTCTTCCTCCGTTGGTCGTTTGACCATTTGTTAAAGTTAAATCTCTGACTGTTTCTGGTTTGTCTCCCATCATCTTTTGGACATCAAGAAACCAAAATATTTGTCCATTCCTCTTTGCTAAATAGCTTGAGCTCAGTGAGACTGGAGAATGTTTCTAACCACAGATTCAGAGTGGACTAAGGTTCGGGCTTTGACCAGAGCGTTATACCTCTGGCTTTATGCATTCTCCTGCTCAAAGGTGGTGTTGTTTTTTTTCACCACCATTGTCCTACTTTATCTCATTCATCTCTCCTTAAGCTCTGACCAGCTTGCCTATCTCTGCACTGTACAGATGGTGTGTTCGGGTTGATGAGTAAAAACGGCTTGATCTCGTCTAACCAGAGTAGCTCCTTCCCTCTTGGCTTATGGCAAAATGTAAACTGGACTTAGTTTGGCTTTTTTGTTGCTGTCCTTAATAAAACCAGATTATTAGAAATGAGGAATTAAGTGGTTTCCAGTCAACAGATTCACTTTGCCTTAGCTCTGCATCCCTGCAGCTCCTCTGGAGTTACTTTGAGTCCACCTAGGCTTGTTCAGTTATAGGTGGACGGTCGTCTCTTGGTAGGTTAACAGTTGTAACACATTCTTTTCATTCTCAGATGACTGCTTGAAAAGAGCTCTGTGAAATGTTAAGCTTTGGATGTTGTTTTAAAACATAATCCTAACCCCACAAGACAGGTAACCTTTCTTCATCCGTTTGCTGCATTTTTATGGTGCAGTTTGTTCACTAATGTTCTCTAACAGCCCTCTTAGGTCTTTACAGAAATTAGATCTGATCAAGTTAACTGTTATGAAGTAGATGACTCCTTAAGGCAAGTGTATCGGAATAGAGGGGACTAAAAATAAGGCAAATCACTCTTTTCAGATCACGTTTTTTGGAACTTTTGTATTGCTCTCTCACATAAAATCTCCCAAAATCAGTCAGCTTTTGCTTTGAGATGCTTTCAATCTTTTTGGTTTCTGTATACGGCTGCTCTCTTAAGCTCTGAGTAAAAATCTAAGGTGACTGAGTCTGATTTGAATGGATAAAAAACATTTCTTCCCCCCCAATTGACTTAAATTTGCTAGTATTTTTAACTAGAATCTTTGCTCCTTATTTGTGCCACCTGTTCTTATCCTGAAATGAAGCACTCAGAGATTCTGAGAGGCACTTCTAGAGGATTGACACGCCTGTGTTTCTGCCAGTCTGTCCATCCACCCTCACGTCTTCCTGCTTGCCTGTCTGTCTGCATGACCTCCAGCCCTCCGTCGCACTTTCTGTTGTCTGTCTGCAGCTCAGCAGTATCTGTTCACTGCTGTCCTCTTCTGTATCCGCTTGCAGGCTCTGCCCTGGAGAAGAAAGGAGGGAAGGAGTTCACGGAGGCACTTCAGGAGCTGAAGAAGAAAAATGGCCCCCTGGAGGTGGCTGGTGGTAAGTGCACAGACATAAAAGACAAAGGGGGATTTTATTGTTCTGAAAAGCAGAGTTGTTTTGTTGTCCACATGCTTAGTTGTTTTTTAAATAAAGTTTTTAAGTTCCAGGTGGAAATAAGGTGAAAGGTTAAAAGAAGGTGGATTTTAACACAGATTTAACTTGGCTGAGTTTGGGACTCTGCTGGGTGAAATGTTTACAGTGCTGCCATAGAAACCTTTGCAGTGTTGATAGATTACTTCCGTCCTTTTGTGCCAGTCTTTCATATTTTCCGCTTGTTACTGCAGCATTATGCAGAGTCTTTCAAACAGTTTTCACCAGTGTTGCCCAGAATCCCTGCCCTGTCGTTTTTTAGATTTAGACAATAAACTTAGCTGAGCCTTTTCAGGGGGACAACTAAATAATAATTTTCAATTATTACTTAAAGCTGCAGTCTGTTACATTGAGAAGAGAGCAGACTTCGACTGAAAATTTGAAGAAAAACAGGTTTCACGCCACTCCCCCACCCTCTCTGCTTCACTCATGCCCCACCCCTCTCACAGCATCTGCACGGCTACCGCATGCGACCAGAAGCGTCCAAGCAGCGTACGTGGCATGGAGTGTGAACCGGTAAGAGCGATAACACTCACCTCCAAGCAGCTAGATATAAGATGCTGGTTAAACCGAAGTTTGCCGTGTAAGCAGTTGTCAGCAGGGGCAGTAAGGGCAGTTTCTCTTTTGCCGGTGGCTGTCGCTCCGCCATGACTTCCACGCGCGTCATCCTGACTGCGGCAGCTGGGCGCTGCGGCAGGTTAAGCGGTGGGGGGGGGGGGGGGGCATTCAGCGTGTGTGAGCTGTGATTGACACTTCATCAGACGCTCCTCTGGCTGTGATTGGTTGTTTTCACTCGTCCCGAATTATTCTTTCCAGATTGAAATACAGGCAGTATGCGGGACCAATTGCAGCAGTTTTTTTCACAGGTTACATATCACATGTACTGCTGTCTGGGCATAGGGACAGTTTTAGCCAATATGACAAAAAAGTGATTTTTAAAAACTTACAGACTTCAGCTTTAATTTGTCTGGATACTCAGAATTTTTGTACTAAAATTTATCAATTCGTTTTTTTTCTTTATTGCCTCCTTGATTTCTTTATTATTACAAAAAAAAAGAATATTTTAATTGAAATAAACACCGGAGCCCGTTTGGCAGCCGTGGTATGTGCGGCCATTCCAAGGCTGATCCTATAAAGCTTTGGTTTTGCAGTTAAAGCTCAGCTTGGTTAGATGGGAAGTTTCATTGTAAGGACAGATTTATGGTTCTTCAGGGATGCTCAGTGTACTGTAGAGCCAAACACTAGCTCAGTTACACCAGGACTTTTACTAGTTGTTTTACATCCAAGCTACATTTGTGTCGTCCTTCCTGTTCTTACCTCGCCAAAATAAGACTGCCAGAGTACTCTGAAAATATTATGGTTTTTATGAAACCTAATTTTCCTGATGGCTGTAACAGTCTTTGTTCTCCCTGTCCTGAAGCGACATATTGACTAAAAGTTCAAGTCTACCATGTGATTGTAGGACTATGCTTGCTTTTAAAGGTTTTAGTGGATCCCTAAATGAGGATTTGCTTTTTTGACCTTTATAAATAACTGATTGATGGATTACTCCCTTCATCCCTTCATTGTTATACTTTTAGGTTATGATGTTTAGGTTTTAATCCTACAAAAACCTAATCAGAGTCCAAAAATAAACAGGTTGTAAAAGTCATTTGCAGATGTCTTACTATTCCTACTGCAATGTCTTACTACTATAGAACAATTTAAACATTTAGAAAGTTTATAGGGGAGATCCATGCAAAATGTTTTAACTAGGCCATTCTAAAGTATAAGATATGAAAAGAACTGAAAGTATTTTAGATTGACATTTAAGACAGTCAGTTTTGAAATAAAGCTTCACAATATATTGTAAATATATTGTCACCTTCTTCCTAATTAGTTTTTTCCATCTTATTTCTAAGTGAAGCTATATATACTTGTGTGAACTCAACTTTTTTCTTAACAGTTTGTGAACAGTAATGTTTTCTTAATGTAGACTAGGCCTCAGATTTTCTGTTCTGAAATTACTTTACAAAGATTTGTGCTCTATTCCTGTATCAGAACGACATCTCGCCATTAATACATCAAACTGGATCTGGAACAGAAAAAAAAAAAAAAATATGGTGGAAAATAAGTATTTGGTCAGTTACAAAAGTTCATCTCAATACTTTGTTATATACCCTTTGTTGGCAATGACAGAGATCAAACGTTTTCTGTAAGTCTTCACAAGGTTTTCACACACTGTTGCTGGTATTTTGGCCCATTCCTCCATGCAGATCTCCTCTAGAGCAGTGATGTTCTGGGGCTGTCGCTGGGCAACACAGACTTTCAACTCCCTCCAAAGATTTTCTATGGGGTTGAGATCTGGAGACTGGCTAGGCCACTCCAGGACCTTGAAATGCTTCTTACGAAGCCACTCCTTCGTTACCCGGGCGGTGTGTTTGGGATCATTGTAATGGTGAAAGACCCAGCCTCATTTCATCTTCAATGCCCTTGCTGATGGAAGGAGGTTTTCACTCAAAATTTGACGATACATGGCCCCATTCATTCTTTCCTTCACACGGATCAGTCATCCTGGTCCCTTAGCAGAAAAACAACCCCAAAGCATGATGTTTCCACCCCCATGCTTCACTGTAGGTACGGTGTTCTTTGGATGCAACTCAGCATTCTCTCTCCTCCAAACACGACGAGTAGAGTTTTTACCAAAAAGTTCTATTTTGGTTTCATCTGACCATATGATATTCTCCCAGTCATCGTCTGGATCATCCAAATGCTCTCTAGCAAACTTGAGACGGGCCTTGACATGTACTGGCTTAAGCAGGGGGACACGTCTGGCACTGCAGGATTTGAGTCCCTGGCGGCGTAGTGTGTTACTGATGGTAGCCTTTGTTACTTTGGTCCTAGCTCTCTGCAGGTATTCACTAGGTCCCCCCGTGTGGTTCTGGGATTTTTACTCACCGTTCTTGTGATCATTTTGACCCCACGGGGTGAGATCTTGCGTGGAGCCCCAGATCGAGGAAGATTATCAGTGGTCTTGTATGTTTTCCATTTTCTAATAATTGATCCCACAGTTGATTTCTTCACACCAAGCTGTTTACCTATTGCAGATTCAGACTTCCCAGCCTGGTGTAGGTCTATAATTTTGTTTCGGGTTTCCTTTGACAGCTCTCTAGTTTTGGCCATGGTGGAGTTTAGAGTGTGACTGTTTGAGGTTGTGGACAGGTGTCTTTTATACTGATAACGGGTTCAAACAGGTGCCATTAATGAAGGTAACGAGTGGAGGACAGAGGAGCCTCTTACAGAAGAAGTTACAGGTCTGTGAGAGCCAGAAATCTTGCTTGTTTGTAACTGACCAAATACTTATTTTCCACCATATTTTGCAAATAAATTCTTTAAAAATCAGACAATGTGATTTTCTGGATGTTTTTTTCTCATTTTGTCTCTCATAGTTGAGGTATATCTATGATGAAAATTACCGGCCTCTCTCATCTTTTTGAGTGGGAGAACTTGCACTATTGGTGGCTGACTAAATACTTTTTTGCCCCACTGTATTTGAAAAAAAATGTTGAAATTCGGATGTTTTATTTATTTTTTTATTCTCCAGGGCCAATTGGTTTTGTTCTTTTAGAAAAGCTAACAAAGTACATCTGTGACAAAGTTGAAGAATGAAGCTACATTTATTTTAATCTTAATTAAACCGTTCACACACTGCAGGCGATTGGATTGTGCTGCATTATATGTATTTTAGAGAAAGAGAATTCACAGAACTGTAAATGATGCCAGATAATTATATAAGAATGACCTTTTGTTGCTTTTAAAGGAAGCATGTTCTTTGTGATTGTTCCAAAGTTTAGCTGTTTGGAAAATAATAGGAACAGATAGTTCTGCTCCACCACACGCTTTAACCATGAAACAGTCTCAGTTTCCCTCAGGCAGGCCTTAGCATTGAATGGTTCCGCGCTGTGAATTGACTCCATCATCTCCACCATCTTTCTTTTGATTTGGGGCCATCTGGAAATGAGCTCGTCCTCAGCTTTGAGTGCAGTCCCCTCACACGCTTGATGCTGGCTAATGAACTCTGACTGAAGGCTTTCTCGCACCGCAGAGTCAAAGGCTTTGGCTGAATTTCACTTTTTTTACAGCTGCTGGGGTGATGGAAGACTTAACTGAGGACCAAACTCTAGAGAGCAGACTCTGTTCCCTTGTCCTTTATTTCTTCAGCTCCCTGGAGAAGTGGGTTTCCTCTCTAACACCTTGGTTTAACCAGCTTAAGCTCCTGGAGATCTCACATTTATTTTTCCGACACAGAAAAGTGCTCATTTAGTGCCTATGGTCTCCAAACTCAACTTTTGGTGTTTTACTTCCAACAAAATGGGTTGATGAGGCTTATTTTAACTGATGAGCACTTTGTGATGTGGCAAAGGCTGTGAAAAGTTCAGTCATTGTTTGAGTCAACTAAATCATTACAGATGTTAGAAACTTAAAGATGTATTGGCTTCCCACCCATTTTTAGAAAATATATTTAACTTTCAATCTGCCTTTTTTGTGATTAGATTTATTTGTTTTTGTTTTTTTTTTACAAATAATATGCAAATGTTATGCATTTATTTATACATATACTGTATGTGTAAAGGAGTTGAAAGTAACGATTTTGCCAAACAATCTATTATTTTTAACTAGTATTGCGATATGGGATTTTCTTTTGCTGTAACCACAAGCAAGTAGATTAATTTTCTTAACATTTCTGTTTTTTCATAACCTTAAAAGGTTGCCTCTCCAGAGTCCATTGTTGAAAAACTTCACTCTTACTCGGTGTGACTTCCATTTACGTGCCGGGATTTGCATGCTAGCTTCAGTTCTCTCTTCCCTTCTGTGTGGCAACAAATCCACTTAAGCATATTACTGCAACCTTAAGGGATGGAGGGAGAAATGTTTGTCTAGAATATGTCTAGAATGCAACAATATCAATAGATCAGGTCTATAACAAAATTCAGATTCAACATTAATGAAGCAAGATCTACAAATGCCACCAAATGAACAGGATTTACTAAGCCTTAATCCTCCAAAAATACTTAAATGTTCAGTTTATTCACTTTCCACTGGAAAATGGGAAACTGATTTTTCAGTTGGGGTGATCAGAATGTTTGGTCTAAAATCTGTCAGAGAACCTTCAACATGACTGGCAATCCTAATTTAAAAATAATTCAATAGTTGGGGCATAGGAAGCCATGGGACTTCTGGAAGCTGGGTTCATGGTCCTGGCGCCGTGTCATGCCGGGGGAATCTGGGGTGGACATACTGTCAGAGTTAGGGTGGGGAGGGGAGCTGTGCATGCAACTTGACCTCAGTGTCCTAGTCTTTTTTGTTCTGAAAGCAGTGGGTTAGACCTCCTCATATGGTTGGGGTGAGTGGTGGCCTGGGATCAGGTTTTGATTTGATAGTGCTTCATTTTTTTTTTTTAAATAGAAGAAATTAATTAGAAGAAATAAAAAAGATTAGATTGAAAAATGCAATTAATTGCCCAGCTCTGGTAGAAAGAATTACATTTTTAAAATACCTGCCCCCTTTCTACAAGGGAAAAAAACCCATTACCAAACGAGAAAAAAAATGATCTAAGCATCATTTTATCATCTATCCACTAAACAACGATGATAAGTGAAATATGAAATTATATTTCGTTTAGTCACAGCTTAGGTCCCTCATTGAATGCCGTGTTTTAAGCAGCACTTCTTATTTGATAAATGGTGTGATGGTTTGATGTTATTACTTATTTAGATATGACTATTAATTTGGGTTCTTTAAAAATATACTAGATGTTGATTTATTGATGTATTCAGGTATTCTGGTTCCATCTTCTACCCTTCCAACACCCCTGCTGGAAGATATGTAAATAAATAGGGCTGAAACAATTAATTGGATTAGTTGATTATTGATATAATCAACAGCTAATTTAGTAATTTGATGAATCTTTAACTGGAGTATAGAGACTCTTAAACATGCCTTTAGCTGACAGAAAAACCCACAAAGCAGCAATACACCAAGATTGTAAAAACATATATCAATATTTTACATTTAAGATAAAAAAAATTTTTTTTTGTTAATACGCTCTATCCAGACGACCTCAAGTGTAGAAGTTTTAGTTTTAACTGGTTTAACTCTGTAAAAAAAAAAACTTTAAGGAACCTTTTGCTATCCAATTATTAAATGAAAAAAATAATCAACATATTAATAATCATTGGTTGCAGCCCTAGTCTTAAACTATGTTTAAGGTTTTACTGTAGCATCAGGATGTTTTACCAACTTCCACTATGACACAAGCTGTATTGATTGAATTCATGATGCAGAGGAAACTGTAACTAGTTTGACTTATTTCTGGAATAAACTTCCTACAGTTAGTTAAAACACACAATATTTAAATCTCATAGTCTTTTACACATCATCCCTGGCACTCCGTAAAAGAGGGATATCAATGTTCTGGGTCTATTTCAAGGTTCTTATTTGAACATTTGAAGTCCTACAAACTGGAGCACTCAAGGAAGGCTTTAAAAGTCGTTAATGGTTTTACGGCCTGCAGAAGGAATCGTGAGTATTCTTCTGAAACAAGGACCCTATCAGCAATATCCTAATTTAGGTAACTTTTAGTCAGATGGTTGCAATCTTCAGAATAATACAGTGACTTCAAAAACAGATTATTTTCCAAACAGAAGCATTGCTTACAGTGTCATCATTCAGTTTTTTGCTTTTTAAATTTATACAGGTCTGGATATCTGGCATTATGGGTTTAGTCTGTAATTCATTATTGAATGGAATGGTTATGTTTATTCTTTTGTAAAATGTAGAATTACTATTGTTCATTAATCCTTCTGATTATTTAAATTTCAATCATTATTCTTTTTGCCTCACCGATAGTGAAATAACACGTTTTAATGCATGTGCACAAAAGAAAGATGGACGAATGTTGATCACCTTCATCAGTATTTCAGAGAAACCAAAACCTTTGGAGTTTAACAAAGTCATCTGCAAACAATTGAGGCAGTTTTAGTGTGGAGAGAGGTGGAAAGACACCTCCTGCCTGTTCTTAACTATGGATGTTGGATCTGTGATGCTGTGTGCCTGTCATCCTAAGGCTGGTATAATATTTTTTTTATGTGCATGGTATAATGAAGACTTTGAAATACTGCAAGATTTTGAATAAGAAATGTAATATCTGCAGCCAGTGAGCTAATAATGGATCAGTGAGTCTTTCATCAGGATAATGACCGAATCAAATCAAATATCCTTCATCTCAGTCCAAGAACTCTGGACTAAGAGAATGACTGTGAAAAAGAGAGATCAAAGTTCCCTCTTTCTGAATCCTCCAAGATTTTTCAACATGTGTGTAGGATCCAGTCCACCACTGCAATTTATCCAGCCATCAAGAGCCAAAAAAAGGCAGACAATGTCATTAAATGAAGGCATATGTTCTTTAAGTGTACAAAGTGACTCAAACTGCAGAATAAATAAGAGTAAAGTAACACAAAATCAGTGCACGCTTTCTAAATGAAATTATTAAACCAAAAGTTTCATTTATACAGCTGCAAAGGACACTTTTAAAGACTGATCGTGGTCAGAGGGCCCGGTGGCGCCAGTGGACGGCAGCCCCGCTTCTGTCAGTGAGCCCCAGGGCAGATGTGGCTACAATGTAGCTTGCCACCATCAGTGTGTGAGTGTGTGCGTGAATGGGTGAATTAATGTAGTGTAAAGCGTTTTGGTCAAGTCTCCTGACTTGAATAAAGGCGTTATATAAGTACATGCCATTTACAATTTACCATTTACTTGATAATGTTAAGTTGGTGCCGTATAAAAACAAGTTCAAGACCCCTGTTCTAAGCTGTTACTGGATGATGCTCTCCCACAGAACCAACTACAGAAACAAATTGGGGGAGGATGGGGACACTTTTTAGACAGATTTTGCTTCAGGTTTAACAGTGGCTCTGTGTCCTCTCCTACAGTGCTACTGAGAGAATATCATATATAAAAAAAAAATGCTGTGTCCATTCAATAAGGCAGAAGTAAAAATGAGCATAAATATACACACCGATAAACATGAGCACTTATTTGAGGCTGTAAACATTTATACTAGGATAAATAGCTATAGCTGCACCACATGGGCGATGCACTGGACTGTTTGCCCCAGTTCAGGATTATTGCATTAGAAACAAAGAGACTCAAGAACAGTTTGTGTCCCAAAGCTCTAAAGCCACCACCCTCTCCACCTGATGGCAGATACCAAACATCCCTCCTGAAAATCCACTGAACCTCCAACCCTCTTCACGGACTGTTGACCTGAATGTTAAATCCATTTTTGACCTCAAACCTTAGCTTTCCAACAGAAATCAATTGTGCTGCCTCTTTCTATCTTGTTTGCTCCCATCAGCACTTGTGAAAAAAGTCACAATATTGATGCAGCAGTAACTATGGTGATCACAGCTGCCTCAGTAACCCGCCCCCTCTATCTGTGGTTGGATAGCACAGTGCTTCCTTGTTGGATTGGTTGAATAGTACCATTGGTATATCAAAGGTAGGAACAACAGAAAGTTGGCCACTCCAAAGTAAAAAATAAATAAAACACCTTCCAGTCCAGGGTGGACTGTCCACCCACTCCACATCTTTACCAGGGTTGATATTAAGCTAATCTACATTAGATTTTTTATTTAAACCCAAATTAAAACCAGAAATTCCTTCTTTTTATTTAAATCTAGGATACTATTTTTCAGAAATGTGCATTTGTTTTTATATTCCCGAATGTTATTTTTCAGTTAAATCATCCTCATCGGTCAACGAGTGTGGAGATTATTGCCTTTATCTTTCTTCCACCCCACTAACCGTCTTTACCGTTCCTCCTTTCAGCTCTTTTGACCGGTGGTTTCGGGCTCCCCGCCAAGTACGTCATCCACTGCAACAGTCCAGGCTGGGGCTCTGATAAGTGCGAGGAGATGCTGGAGAAGACTGTGAAGAACTGTCTGGCTCTGGCAGATGAGAAGAAACTCAAGTCTGTGGCCTTCCCTTCCATTGGCAGTGGCAGGTAGGGACCTGTAATACTTAGAAACCCTCTGCAGAGGGAACCCCACTAACATGGGAAACATTGTTCCTTTTATTATTCTAGTGCTTCTCAGAAAAAAATGAAGTTTGGCTGTTGAGATTTCATATAAAAATAAATATCTATATATTCAAAACATTTTCTAAGAGTGCAAAATTTGTTGTTTTGTAAACTCTAACTGCAGACTCATTCCTTGATGAAGAAATATATCAGTTGATTGAACTACAGTCTATAAACAGTGATTCTGTATTCAGCCATTTCCCAATCACCTTTTCCTTTAGTGATTCTTTGATAATGAACAAATTTATTAGTCAACATAAGAGAAGCTCCAGGCTGAAGGATCCACACTTTCACCCACTTTTGATTTCCCTCAAAAAACCACAATAGAAAATATTCCAATATAGATGCAGATGTTTGTTTGTTTTTCCTTTCTAAAATGAAAACGGATATCGCTTCATAAAAAATGTCTTTTGCAAAATAAAACCAGGAGCCTTCAGCGTCTTGTTCTGCTGGTGTAGTAAAGTCCTCCAGTTTATTGGTGTTCTGAGGCGTTATCTGTACCTATAAAACCAGTTACAGGACAGCTTTTTAAGATGCATACAAAAGATTACTGTTTGTTTCAAAAAACAAAAAAGAATCATCAACCTATTATTTGTTGGGGAAAAAAAGATGTAGTGTCCCCCTTAGATGTGTGATTATGGATTTATTCATTTGTTGTTTTTGCATAAGCCCCTCTTTCAGACTTTGGTGGGTTTTTTATTATTTATATTGAAAAGCAGGGAGACATCACACTGTGAGAGAGATCTGGGTGCAGACAAGCAGGGTTATACTGTCATTTCTAAACAAAGTTAAAGATATTTAGCATTAGTTATCATGAACAGCAGTCTATGTTTACCACATAGAGCTGGAGTTCCTAGACATTGCCACCTGTGAGCCTCAACACTAGCATGCCCTGACTGGCAATCCCCTTAAAATGACAAGAAAAAATTTATTCTTAATTTAAAAAGGGTGAAATAATTAGATTTACTTTAATGAAAAATGCTTTGACATTTATTAGATATTATATTTTAAGGGCGTACTTAATGGAATGTTTAATCATTTAAATGTGCATTTCACAAATAAAGGTAATTTATGTTGTGTATTCATTCAGTAACATATCAACTGTTTAGTGTACATTTGTTGATTTCATGGGACAGTAATTATATATTGCTTAGATTTCAATTTAATGAATGATTTATGACTTTTTTTTTCTTTTTCCACGAGGATACAGTGATGTTAAAATAAAAGCTAGCTTTAATGTTGTCTGATTTCTGCGGATTCTGCTCCTGGATTTCAGCATTTGTGTCTGATTAATCTCCTCAGGAACGGTTTCCCCAAGCAGACCGCGGCCCAGCTCATCCTCAAGGCCATTTCCAGTTACTTCGTCGCCACCATGTCTTCCAGCATCAAGACCGTCTACTTTGTGCTGTTCGACAGCGAGAGCATCGGCATCTACGTGCAGGAAATGGCCAAGCTGGAGACCAGTTAAAGCACGGGAGAGTTCTCCTCTTGTCGCCCCTCTCCCCTACTTTCTTTTTTCTTTCATAGAGAGAGAGAGGAAAGTGTTAACTGGCGATCTGTTAGAAATGAAGAAAAGAAGGAGACATGTAAAGGCCGGGAACTTGGTTTTTGCATCCTGTTTTTTTGTTTACTCTATAGTTTTTAATTCCTTATTTACTCGTCACCTCTGGTGTTTAATTGTAGACGTGCGTTTTTTCTTTTTTTAAGATCTTTTTACTCAAAACAATGCAGCACAATGCGAAACCGATTACCATTTAGTTTTCAGAATATATATATAAATACCATAAAAAATACGAGATATAGCTGCACAAGGCTTCTAGAGAGGTTTCGAGGATACGGGTCAATGCATGTCAAGGCAGTAAGGATATAAAAAAAAAAACATCTATTCTCCTTCTATCGAACTCAGTATCACATTTAACTGTGTTGTATTTTTTTTGGTATCGGTTTGGGACGTCTGTTGTACTGTATAAAGAAAAAGGTAAAGATTTGTTCACGTTGGTCCGCTTTGGTCTTTAGGAGACTCCAGTATCAGTGTACTAGGCTAAGTTCTTGTGTTGTGTGTTGCATATCTCACTTTTCTTGCCTTTTGTTTAGACAGGCAAAGTATTTTCTCTGTGCGCTGCAAAAACTTCAAAAAAGTCGTCCCAAACAGCTTTTAAAGGTTGATAACTGGAAGATTTCAGGTTTTTGCAGAACACCTTTTGTTTCTATTTGTGTGTTCCTATAAGTGTTCATATAGATAGGAGTGTTTGTGAAGCATTATGGGCAAATATTAAGCTGTAACACAGAATTTTATTTGTTTTATTTCCCCCTGATTATAAAACGGCACAAGATTTGGAACAAAAAAAAAGTTGTGTAAGATTGTTTTGTGTGTGTTCCTTTTTAATTTTATTAGTTTTATAATTTTTTTATGTGTTCGTTAAGCCATAAAAGATGATATTGCTGGAAGTGAAGGCTGGTGCTGCTGTTAACATTCAGCCGCCACCAGATGGCTCTCCGTCATCAGACATGGGTGTCGGTCCTCTCTGCGTTTTTTTTTTTCTTTCATTCAGCAGCAAACCTCTTGAGTGCACATGGATGGATCCGATTTGAGCTGGATTTGGGAATGAAGGACCTCATACGTGGAGATACCCAACTGCAGGTCGGCATTCGGACTTTTCAACAGCTTGACTTTCTTATGTGAGAAATTGTTTAACGCTTTCTAAAGAATTCCTACAATTGATGATTCTACAAAAAAAAAAAAAAAAAAACATCTGTATACACCGGAAATAAAAAAAAATACTTTAAAAACATCAGTAAATTTGTCAAATTATTTTGTGGTTTATAACTGGATTCATTCCTAAAAAAAGATGTTTTGATGGAAAATACTAAACTGAACCAGTATATAACAATAGTCTAGATCTTTAATACACATTTGTTCTGAGTTTGTAGTTTAGATCCAACAGATTTTTCTTAGTAGACCTTGTGTCAGATTCTTTAGATATTGGGCCCTCAGATGTCAAATATAAGAAGCTTGAGAAAACTCACTTTAGTTTCAATTTCTTTTGACAAATTACTCAAATTAGCACAAGTTCTTGGTTTCTTTCAATTCTTTAGTCTCCAGTTTCTCATCCAATGTAACCCCCAGTATTTTTGGCATTTCTACTAAATTATGTGTATCAAAGTAGGTTTATAAGAGCAAGCTTATTTTGGAAACACAGACCTAGCAGAAAATGTGAAAATAGTCCTTTTCTCTATTGAAATGTGTCTAATAGAGCTTAAACTTTAGAATATCAGCATATTTTTTCATAATTGCACACTTTGCCTCTTTCTTATTTTGAAGCATGGATAAGAGAAATGTCAGTGTAACATCTTGGTTATAATCCCAAGAAAACTGCAAGTCATAGTTTGCTAATGAAAAGTTACTTATAGAATAGAGATGTCCTTTATGCTACAGTAGGAAACTGAATTTGTGTTTTTAAACAGTGAAAAGATTAAATAGACGATTAATGGAGGCCATTGTTAGCCGTTTGGACAGATTACCAATCTTAGATATTTAGATTTATATAGATTATAGATAAAGTTTAAAATGGTTTTATAATTATATTCTTTCCCCACCTAATTTTGCTCAAATGTAGGATTATTAGTTTGAACGTGAAAAGTTGCTGCTGTAGTAAAAAAGAAAAAACATATTTGAAGTATTTTTATCTGATTCTCATTTCTTTCAAGTCTCTTTTTTACTTTTATGTCTGCAAAGCACAATTGCTTAAGCTGAATTTCTTCACTGATCCACTTTCCTGCAGAGTAATAAATAGATTTTGTGTTGGCATGCTTTTTAAAGAAATTCTATAATTTTCAATTAAACACATTTTTTTTCTCTGGGGCATTTTACAAACTTTTTAAAAATATTTTGAAATGCTCCTGAACGTATTCCTTAGGGTTGCTTCTGGGTGCTGAGGAATAAAGAATGATTATGGAAAGCTGGCAAAATTTTTACTTCTGAGACGAGTTATGATATTTTGACATTAATGGCTGAGCAGTTGAGATCTGGCTGTTTTTTAATATAGAATAGCAGGACTCCTCAATGTGGATAGGCAATTAATTGTGTTTTAGGGGTTAAAACAACTAATGTTTAACTATCAATATAAACCTGTGTAACTTCTCTTGACTGGATTTGCAAACATGGAGTTTTATACCATCGTCTGTTGCCTTTTTTTATCTGGAAACAAATAAGGTATTTTAAGGTCAGATATTCTCTCCTTTTAAAACTAATAATCTTTACTGATAAAGAGACCCCTAACCAAACTAATGTCTGTAGTTAAGATAAGGATTAGTTTTATTGCACATTGTGCTGATACAATCATTGCCTCTCATCTAAACAGTGTGAGCTTCTCCTACACAGAGTCCTAGTATGTTATTAGTAGAGAAGAGATGTCTCTGCAAACCTGGTTACTATGATACACACACATACACACTATATATATATATATATATATATATATATATATATATATATATATATATATATATATATATGAGCTAAATTACAACCCTTATCAGTTTTGTTGATTGTAATCCAAATTTCTTTTGTTAAATGGGAAACAGCTGGTTTAATTTAATGTAATTTTTTTTATAGCAGAAGTGAATGTGCAGGAAGGTGGAAGGAAGGTGCAGCTATAGTGTCAGGTACTGTTTTGCAACATGGTGTTGGTTGCTATGTGTATGTTTAATACGACCATCTGGCCTACTTTAAATTAAAAAAAATAGGGGCCCTCCAAATGCTCCGGCTAATAGTTGATTTTCAGACACCATTCATGCTTTTTAGTGTTCGTTTAAATTCCCTTGATCTTGTGTGTAGCTTCACAAAATGACAGCTTTGCTTGGCTGTTAATACATTTTGCTCCCTTTCACATTTTGTTTCCATCTGTTGTCTCTGGTCCAAATAAGAGTAAAGCTAAACGTTTTAGGCCTAGGTGCAGGTCGCTGCACATCAGTTTAAAAAAATACTACCCCCATTGTGAAACATGGTGTTGGCAGCATAATGCTGTGGGGATGCTTTTCATCAACCCCGTGAAAACCTCTCAGCCTGTAAAACAAAAAAAAAGAGAAAAAAGTCTTTATTAACTCAGGAGCATGCAACACGTTTCATGCTTTTACATTTAAATAAATCTTTTCAGCATGCATTAGATTCTTTGTGATTGTGCAATCTTACACTGTCTTCACAGAAGATATTGAGATTATTGGTTACATTACGACAAAATGTGAAAAAGCTCCAAGGTTTGCATACTTTTTCTAAGATCCTGTATTTTTATGAAAACTACTTCCAGGACCTCTTAATAAAGCACTGCTCGCAGTTCAGCAGCATATAAACAACATATTACAAATTAACAAATGTAACAAAAGTGAATAATTTAAAGTTGATATTCTTTTCAAAAGAGTAATGCTTTAAGTTTGCTTCAACGGTTTCAGATCTGCTGTTGTTAATGCTTTCAGATTAATCTGATCCAGTTAACATTACAATTGACTTCATTTATTTATGCTGGGAAATTTAAAAAACAGGCTGAGTAAAAAAGTATCATAAAAACGTTAAATGCTAAAGAATAACAAACTATTACATAATTCTGGGGTCTACCATGAAGTTGGCACTGAGTTTGCATGGCTGAAGAAAATCCAGGGTGTCCCGGAGGCAGTATGCATACAGGGAAGACCACAGAGTCAGATGGGGGTCAGTTTCCCAGCCATCCAGGGAGGCCAGGACCTCAGACCTCCTCTGAGGGCGCCCATCTGATGCCTAATCCTCAGGAAATACAGGCAGGTTTCACGGCCCTCCTCCAACCCGCCGTCCATCTCCTCCATCCATGCTTCTGCTAGCAGGCAGAAAAACCCGAGTAAATTTAAAGCATCTGTACGGGCAAGGGCCAATCCGAGGGCTGCTTTTCCCAGAGCCCGCGCAGATGAAATTTTATTCTTTGCACGAAAAAATTACAGGGGGAGGGTGGCTGGAAAAACAGAAAATAAAGCAAAGCAAACAAAGTGGAAAGATCAAGGAGGAGAGGAGATGAGGGGCGAGGAGCTGGTCATCTGAGATCAGCAATGCTTTTCATTGTGTGTTCATAAGGAGGGAATATTATGATGGTTATGGAGCTAAGTCCTGACTCTGGAGCCTGATAACAACAACAGTCTGCCTCCACACTGCTCCTGCTCCAGGACAGTCAGAGGAAACTATCACTGGTGAAACAGAGGATTGGTTGTACACTGAAAATGTTATTTTTGATACAGCAGAAAATATAACCAAATGGCAGCCTTTTGGTTTTGAAGGTTTCAACCCATATTTGCTTTATATGTCAGATATGATAAATTTTCCTTATTTTAAAAAAACATTCAAAATTTCAAATCCTGTTTAAAAGGTAAGACGCTTAGGGTCTAATCGTTTTTTTTTTTACCACACATTCAAACATATTTGAGGATTTTATGCAATAGAATAATGCAAGATTCTGCATGACAGGTGAAGTAAAAATGTTTTAATGTTTTTGTTTTACAAACAAAATGTGTGAAATCCATTTTAAATCAATTTACTTGGATATCCCAGGTAAAAACTAAAAGAGTATCCTGGATGCTCATATCCCCACAGTGATATGGAGTGGCAGCATTATGCTGTGGGAATACTTTTCTTCAAGTGGACATGGAAGGTAGTCGGATACTTTGTAGAAAGATCAACTGAAGCATAACGTGATCCAGTCAGCTGAGTTCAGCCTCCTGTAGAAAATTTGATTATGATTTAATTAGATCCAACTAAATAAACAAGGGTTTATAATTACCTTTATTGTAGCCTTTTAAAGTCAAATAAACAGAGCTATAGAGAAGCAATATATTTTTGTATGTTATTTAGATTTGCTGTATAATTTGGATGTTTTTTTTTTTAATCAAGATCAAGTATTCAATTTCTTTTAATTCTTTCATCTGTCATTAAGCAACTTTTCCCACAGAAGTTCAATCTGTTGTTAGAAGCAGATGTTTAATCTGTCAACACAGAACACATTTCTTTGTTTCATTGATTCACAAGCTATGGCTGTATGCATCTCCTCCTCTTTGTTTGTTTCCAAAATCATCAAAAAGTATAAATGTAATGTTACTAAATGAAGAGGATGAGAAACCTGCCATTACTGAGGAACTTGAAATGGTGAGTCAAGCATAAACACTTAAAAAATAAGATTGACTGTGGAGAAAAATTTTTTAATGGGGAGTGAAACGTGAATGTGTAAAAAAAGAAAACAGAATTAAATCATTGTGCATTTCTTTCCTGAGGATGATATTGCTGAGTTACAAAATAGCTGAGTGTCAATGGCAGTATTGTTCCTTGAAAATCCATTAAAATATCTGTAAAATAATTTTACATAAGTTTAAAAAACATAAGATCAGGGGCTGAATGAGAGACATCCGAATTAGATGAGAATTGCACGCAAAATTCTGAATTTATGTTTAATTTAGAGCATATAGTATTCTATTATTAAATTCCTAAAGTGTATATTGTCCACCTGAGTAAATGTGGAAAACCTCTTGAATGAATTATATTTTTCCATCATATTTGTTATGCCTTAAGAATGATAAAAACACTTTGGAAAAAAAGAAACCGGACTGTAGTTATCATAATTCGTAGATTTAAGTGTTAAGATGTAATTCAAAATTTACAAGGTGAGTTTAGTGTTTTCCATTTGATGAAAAGTCTGGAATCTAATAAACAGAATTTGGAAAATGTTTTAATAGTACTGTAGCGATTTACTTTATAAGGAGAACATCCTTGAAAACATGAGAAAATGTAAAAGACATTAGTTTCTTTAGCATAGATTATAAAAGTGGATGTAATCCTTATAAATTGACCATCTGCTTCTGAACACCAAAAGTCTGAGCAGCAGATAAACATCCCTGCAAGGAGAGCAGAGTAGCTGCTCGTAGAACTGATGAATTGTGTTTAGAACCTAAAAAGCTTAACATTAAATCTATTATTTGTCCTGTTGACAGAATCCAGAAATGTCTGAAAAATTTGATGCTTTATATGTCGATTCATCTTTCTCAAAAGCTTCTTGCCTCTATTTGAATTTTTTTGGTAAGACAAAAAAAAAAAAAAAACTACTGGGAAGAAAGAACAGGTTGTTTTTCCTTTATGCCCATTTCAGCACAAGGCTGTAATCTTATATAAATTTTAAGAACAGTATGCTGTGGTCCCATCTGACTTGGTGTTCTCCCTACTGCTTTGATGGACTTCTCTTTTTAGCAGAGGTTTTTGTGTGCTGCCTTTTTTAAACCATTTTTTGTATTTGTAATTTTTGCCACTTGCCCATCTCTTTTCTTCTTTTGCTGGAGTTGGCATCAGTGACATGTTTACAGGGTTTTAAGCCATTTGATGTGCATATATATATACATATGTATTCATCAGTCAATGCACAAGTAAGATGAGACAAAACCTTTGCATGTGAGTAATGTGTGAATCAACCTGAACCGACCCCAATGCTTGAAACATGGTGGTGGGGACATCATGCTGTGGGGCTGCATTTTCTTCAACAGGGGCAGGAAAACTGATCAGAGTTGAACATAATATAGATGGAGTTTAACACAGTCTAATTCTGGATAAAAACTTATTAGAAGCAGTGAAACCTTCACACTAAGTTTGAATGTTAACCTTTGAATGGGATGACTGTACTACAACGAGGCAGTACTGGTTAATTCAGTTATATATCTTTTGTAAAATGGCAAATTCAAAGTTCAGCCTGAAATGGAATTGAGGATATGTGGCAAGATAAGAAAACAAATGACACTGTCCAATCAGTCTACTTGAGCTACTTGGGCAGGAGGAAGGGGGACAATGTTTCTGCAACTTAATTTAGAGAATCAATGTTACTACAACATTTTTACTTAGGAGATAAATACAGACATTTTAGGATCATGAAGCAGATTCCTTTCACTTGACGAAGTATTTATTTCTGATATATCACAGATTTGTCAATGAATGCTGTTTTTTGTGACTGGTCAAATGTTTAATAATTACTGTGCATACTGCATTATTATGGTCTCACTGGTTTTAGTTTTACTCTCCAGCTCGAAGATCAAGCCCCAATGACAATGAAAGCTAAAGCAAGAGGCTGGGCAACAGTCATACTGTCTGTTTTGCTTCTAAATCTCTTGATCATCAGTCATTAACACAAGGTTTAAAAAGAAGAGCCATCCAGAATCTCCCAAACACTTATGAATAGTACCACCTATCTCCTTTTGTCATCATGAAGGTACAAAGTGTCAGCGTGCTGAATTGTTTTTTTGTCTGCATCCTCAGAGTAAGGAACTAAACCACCGCTGATGAGCAAAGTTGCCATTTTTGATGCCTACCTGTCACCTTGAAAGGGTTAAAACTGGGTCCCAGGCTGGGATCACATTGTTGGCCCATTTAGACCAAGAAACCTGATATTCTGGTCCGTTTAACTAGAACAGTCGAAGGCAATCCTATACAAATGTTGTTTTTAGTCTTGATTTAAAGGAACTCGGGCTTTCCACACTTTTCCAGTTTTCTGGAAGTTTGTTCCAGATAATTGGAGCTTAGGAACTAAATGCTGCTTCCCCATGTTTAGTTCTGGTTCCAGGTATGCAGAGCAGGCTGGAGCCAGAAGTTAACTTTATTTATTTTTTCATTTTAATATTTAAAGCAGTTGTTAGCCTGGGTTTGAATTGACGACTAGTAAATTAATATTTATTAATCACTGACCAAACCAAAAGAAATGTCTCTATGTAATTAAGCTGTAATTAAGTTATTCAGCACAAGCCATCTTTAACTCAACAGATCACTGATTAAAAACAACCACAGACAACCAAAACTAGTATAGACTAAAATGTATCAAACAAATACAGGAGCATTTATTCTGTTTAATAATACTACTAGAATATGGAGGACCAGGAGAGTCAGAAAAATAGAAACAATCATTTTAAATTTAACTGTTAAATCTAAATTATGAAACTGTTTTCTATATTACATTTTAAATTGAATTATGGAACAATACAGTAAACTGTATTCATTAATCCATTAATAAACACTGCGATTTGAAAATATTTTTACAAATCCTTTTTCTAAAATTTATTACTGCTGCATTTTAGAAATGGAAACATCTTGAGAGCTGTAATGACAAAATTTTGTTATGTACAGTAAACCCTCGTTTATCGCGGGGGTTATGTTCCTAAAAGAACCCGCGATAGGTGAAATCCGTGAAGTAGAAACCTTTATTTTTTTAAAGTTATTATACAATGAAATATTCCATACAACATTGAAATCAAGCAACAAAAACTTTTTACAGGCCCAAGCATTTGTTTAACAAATAAAAGTACAGTATAGACGTTGTTATTGTCTGTTTTTTTTTGTTTGTTTTTTTACTACTGTACTGTACTGTAAAATAATATAGTTATCAATAAATAAGTAATAATTTTAATCATCAATACGAACTGAAGAGTTAATATTGCGATCAGCACCGCCCCACCGTGACGGATTGGAACGGGAGAAAATAAAAAATGATTATGAAAAAAAATACAAAGTACAGTAGGACAAATAGTGACTGACGTGTACAGTACAGTATTTCACTGCTGTTCTGATAGAGCCGCTGCATCCTGACTCTGCTCTGTGTCGTTTTTTTCTTCTAAACCCTGCGGTGCAGGTGTGTTTTTTGGAGAGAAGAACATAGTTATCGGTAGTTGTTGTCGCTCTTTTTTCTTCTGGGCCAAAAGATCCTTATAAACCGACACGCCACTATTGATTATGTTCGACAATAAAGTTTAAAAATGCCTGATGCAAATCCGTGAAGCAGCGAGACCGTGAAAAGTGAACCGCGTTACAGCGAGGGTTCACTGTATACACTTTTTGTGTACAAAATGACAATAAAGTTGGTCTAAATCTAAATTTATATTTAAAATCCAAATTTTATAAACCATAAATAACTTCTCTAATCACATATTTATAAAGGTAATTCCTTATGTCCTTTCCATTTTTTTTCAACTCACATTTTCAAATGCTTTTTGCAGTTATATTTTTTTCTTTTTAGTTTACCCTCTCCCTTTAACTTTACCATGACCTTTAAGGTTTCCTGAGGTCACTGAAAGCCAGTTAAACCAATGACATTGCTCATTAGATGTAGGCACCTGTCTCATTTGTTGGACTGCCTTTCTTGGTTCACAAAATGACCAATCAGGGAGTCTGGTCACTGGAAGGTTAATGGGGAGGATAAAGTAAAAAGACAATTAACTCCAAAAAGTATTTTAGAATCTAAATTTAACAAGAAAATAGAAACGAAATAAGGAGTTACCTTTTTAAATGCATGATAAGGAAATGTATTGATGATCATATTTATGAATTGAGGATTTTAAATATCAATTTAGAAATAGAATTTTAAAAAGTATATTTTCAAATTGCTGTATTTAATAATGGATTAATAAATACAATTTAAAATTCCATTCAGTTCATTTGCTAAGCCAGTTCATTCACAGCATAGATACATTTTTGTGAAGGTTTCATGTTGACAGGCAATTTGATGGAATTCCACAAGTCTTTTGTGTTCACGGATATAAAAATGTCGTCAATAGCCTTCTTATGATCTTCTTTTATTTTTTTAAACTTCTGATTTAGCTCCTTTTGTATAGCTTTTAATCGTAGGCGATCATTGTTCATAAAAGCTTGTTTTTTCCCAATGCGGTCTTTAACCTACCTTGTGATATAAGGCTTGTTAATGGGATAGATCTTGGGTTCTTTTGTTGGTATCACAATGTCAACATAAAATTTAATAAAAATCTGTGATTATACAGTAACAGCCATTCAAAATGGCCCTTCCCACTCAAAAGGCTGCAGACGTTTCAAACCTTATTGAAACCTTTAACTTTTATGATTAAAACTTGTATCGTAATTTAAATACGTAAAAAATTATACAAACTCACTTTCTTTTTGGTTAAAAGAACAACTTAAAAGGTAATTAAATAAAAATAAATTGTTAATGCCTGCATTGTAGGCTGACTGTCACTAAAAGTCAAAAGGCACTAGTGTAAGTTATTATACTTAAAGGTTTCCTCTGCCTGAATATAATACCTACATTCAGATATATCTACAGTAATACCCTTCAAAACCAGAATTCCTTTCTAAAACAAACTATCAATACAAGAAAAATAACACCAATGGTATAAGTACAAGATTAAGAAAGATTAATTTTATTTATTTATTTTCAGAACTTGCATGCTTTGCTAGAAAAAAAATAGCATCAAATGTTCTGGTTGGATTCTGTTCTCCTGGTTTTGTTCTATTTACCAGAGTAAAGCATTTGCTGGAACAGCCAGCAGTTCTTCATTGGGAATCGGTTTTAAAATTAGGGTATATCAAATTTTCCTCTCAGTCAAACAAGTATGGATTTAAATGAATCATCTGAGGTCAGAGCTGTTTTTTGCTCCATCTGTCAGCAGCAGATGAACGTGGAGGTTTAGTTGTTTTTGTGTGATGCACAGCCGGTGGTGGGTGGCCTCAATGACGTCTTCAGCTGTGGTGAAGATGTCTTTCACTTTGGTGAAAGTAAAACACTATAAATTGTGATTATGATAACCAATTCAAAGTCAGTTTTCTTCTCTAAGGAAACAGTCTTAGAAACGTGGATATAAACAGTTTTAGGAAACATTGTTCAATTTGGCTTCACTAACATGTTGAGACACCCAGATGAAGCTGAATTCTGGTCTGAGATTTAACACCATAACAGCCGAAGGTAAGTTTGATACAGATGCAACACAGCTGAGTAAAGATATAAACACCCATGATGAAAACACGGTGGTGACAGCGTTATGGTCTGTGATTATAATTTTATTTCAGTCGTCTTGAATCTGCTGTGTGGTCTTGTATTAAAAATTCCTTATTTTTATTATTCTACACTTTATTTGAAAAAAAATAAATCATGAAGTTTATCAAGTTAGAATGTCTTATGAAATTAAATAGGTAATGTTCAAAAAGAAACAATAAAAGGTATGAAGAGCAATTTCTTCTGCAAGGAAAAACAAAATCAATACAAAGATGAAAAATAAAATCAGAGATCATATCTCTCCTATCCTGGCTTCTCTTCATTGGCTTCTTGCTAAATCCAGAATAGAATTTACAATCCTCCTTCTCACATATAAAGCCTTAAATGGCCAAGCTCCATCTTATATCAGAGATATGCCATCTTTAACTCAACAGATCACTGATTAAAAACAACCACAGACAACCAAAACTAGTATAGACTAAAATGTATCAAACAAATACAGGAGCATTTATTCTGTTTAATAATACTACTAGAATATGGAGGACCAGGAGAGTCAGAAAAATAGAAACAATCATTTTAAATTTAACTGTTAAATCTAAATTATGAAACTGTTTTCTATATTACATTTTAAATTGAATTATGGAACAATACAGTAAACTGTATTCATTAATCCATTAATAAACACTGCGATTTGAAAATATTTTTACAAATCCTTTTTCTAAAATTTATTACTGCTGCATTTTAGAAATGGAAACATCTTGAGAGCTGTAATGACAAAATTTTGTTATGTACAGTAAACCCTCGTTTATCGCGGGGGTTATGTTCCTAAAAGAACCCGCGATAGGTGAAATCCGTGAAGTAGAAACCTTTATTTTTTTAAAGTTATTATACAATGAAATATTCCATACAACATTGAAATCAAGCAACAAAAACTTTTTACAGGCCCAAGCATTTGTTTAACAAATAAAAGTACAGTATAGACGTTGTTATTGTCTGTTTTTTTTTGTTTGTTTTTTTACTACTGTACTGTACTGTAAAATAATATAGTTATCAATAAATAAGTAATAATTTTAATCATCAATACGAACTGAAGAGTTAATATTGCGATCAGCACCGCCCCACCGTGACGGATTGGAACGGGAGAAAATAAAAAATGATTATGAAAAAAAATACAAAGTACAGTAGGACAAATAGTGACTGACGTGTACAGTACAGTATTTCACTGCTGTTCTGATAGAGCCGCTGCATCCTGACTCTGCTCTGTGTCGTTTTTTTCTTCTAAACCCTGCGGTGCAGGTGTGTTTTTTGGAGAGAAGAACATAGTTATCGGTAGTTGTTGTCGCTCTTTTTTCTTCTGGGCCAAAAGATCCTTATAAACCGACACGCCACTATTGATTATGTTCGACAATAAAGTTTAAAAATGCCTGATGCAAATCCGTGAAGCAGCGAGACCGTGAAAAGTGAACCGCGTTACAGCGAGGGTTCACTGTATACACTTTTTGTGTACAAAATGACAATAAAGTTGGTCTAAATCTAAATTTATATTTAAAATCCAAATTTTATAAACCATAAATAACTTCTCTAATCACATATTTATAAAGGTAATTCCTTATGTCCTTTCCATTTTTTTTCAACTCACATTTTCAAATGCTTTTTGCAGTTATATTTTTTTCTTTTTAGTTTACCCTCTCCCTTTAACTTTACCATGACCTTTAAGGTTTCCTGAGGTCACTGAAAGCCAGTTAAACCAATGACATTGCTCATTAGATGTAGGCACCTGTCTCATTTGTTGGACTGCCTTTCTTGGTTCACAAAATGACCAATCAGGGAGTCTGGTCACTGGAAGGTTAATGGGGAGGATAAAGTAAAAAGACAATTAACTCCAAAAAGTATTTTAGAATCTAAATTTAACAAGAAAATAGAAACGAAATAAGGAGTTACCTTTTTAAATGCATGATAAGGAAATGTATTGATGATCATATTTATGAATTGAGGATTTTAAATATCAATTTAGAAATAGAATTTTAAAAAGTATATTTTCAAATTGCTGTATTTAATAATGGATTAATAAATACAATTTAAAATTCCATTCAGTTCATTTGCTAAGCCAGTTCATTCACAGCATAGATACATTTTTGTGAAGGTTTCATGTTGACAGGCAATTTGATGGAATTCCACAAGTCTTTTGTGTTCACGGATATAAAAATGTCGTCAATAGCCTTCTTATGATCTTCTTTTATTTTTTTAAACTTCTGATTTAGCTCCTTTTGTATAGCTTTTAATCGTAGGCGATCATTGTTCATAAAAGCTTGTTTTTTCCCAATGCGGTCTTTAACCTACCTTGTGATATAAGGCTTGTTAATGGGATAGATCTTGGGTTCTTTTGTTGGTATCACAATGTCAACATAAAATTTAATAAAAATCTGTGATTATACAGTAACAGCCATTCAAAATGGCCCTTCCCACTCAAAAGGCTGCAGACGTTTCAAACCTTATTGAAACCTTTAACTTTTATGATTAAAACTTGTATCGTAATTTAAATACGTAAAAAATTATACAAACTCACTTTCTTTTTGGTTAAAAGAACAACTTAAAAGGTAATTAAATAAAAATAAATTGTTAATGCCTGCATTGTAGGCTGACTGTCACTAAAAGTCAAAAGGCACTAGTGTAAGTTATTATACTTAAAGGTTTCCTCTGCCTGAATATAATACCTACATTCAGATATATCTACAGTAATACCCTTCAAAACCAGAATTCCTTTCTAAAACAAACTATCAATACAAGAAAAATAACACCAATGGTATAAGTACAAGATTAAGAAAGATTAATTTTATTTATTTATTTTCAGAACTTGCATGCTTTGCTAGAAAAAAAATAGCATCAAATGTTCTGGTTGGATTCTGTTCTCCTGGTTTTGTTCTATTTACCAGAGTAAAGCATTTGCTGGAACAGCCAGCAGTTCTTCATTGGGAATCGGTTTTAAAATTAGGGTATATCAAATTTTCCTCTCAGTCAAACAAGTATGGATTTAAATGAATCATCTGAGGTCAGAGCTGTTTTTTGCTCCATCTGTCAGCAGCAGATGAACGTGGAGGTTTAGTTGTTTTTGTGTGATGCACAGCCGGTGGTGGGTGGCCTCAATGACGTCTTCAGCTGTGGTGAAGATGTCTTTCACTTTGGTGAAAGTAAAACACTATAAATTGTGATTATGATAACCAATTCAAAGTCAGTTTTCTTCTCTAAGGAAACAGTCTTAGAAACGTGGATATAAACAGTTTTAGGAAACATTGTTCAATTTGGCTTCACTAACATGTTGAGACACCCAGATGAAGCTGAATTCTGGTCTGAGATTTAACACCATAACAGCCGAAGGTAAGTTTGATACAGATGCAACACAGCTGAGTAAAGATATAAACACCCATGATGAAAACACGGTGGTGACAGCGTTATGGTCTGTGATTATAATTTTATTTCAGTCGTCTTGAATCTGCTGTGTGGTCTTGTATTAAAAATTCCTTATTTTTATTATTCTACACTTTATTTGAAAAAAAATAAATCATGAAGTTTATCAAGTTAGAATGTCTTATGAAATTAAATAGGTAATGTTCAAAAAGAAACAATAAAAGGTATGAAGAGCAATTTCTTCTGCAAGGAAAAACAAAATCAATACAAAGATGAAAAATAAAATCAGAGATCATATCTCTCCTATCCTGGCTTCTCTTCATTGGCTTCTTGCTAAATCCAGAATAGAATTTACAATCCTCCTTCTCACATATAAAGCCTTAAATGGCCAAGCTCCATCTTATATCAGAGATATGATTGTTTCTTATATCCCTAACAGAGCACTTCGCTCACAATCTACAGGTTTACAGTGGTTCCTAGAATTTCCCAAAGTAGAATGGGTAGAATAGGAGGCAGCTCTTTTAGTTATCAGGCTCCTCTCCTGTGGAACCAACTACCAGTTGTAGTTCGTGAGTCAGACACCCTGTCTATTTTTAAGGGTAGGCTTAAAACTTCCCTTTTTAATAAAGCTTTTAGTTAGAGTGGCTCAGGTTATCCTGAGTTTTCTCTATAGTTATGCTGCTATAGGCTTAGACTGCCGGAGGACATAGGGGCCCATTTTTCATCATTCTGCTTCATTCTATCTTTATTCTTCCATTCTGCAGAATCTGTTAGTTCAGTCTCTAACATGCTCTCTCTGCTTTTTCTCATAGTAGCTTCATCTGGTCAGTTCCTGTTTGGCTGTTACACCATCCTGGAGAGAAATATCAGCTGTGCTGCTCCCATTAAAACCTTTGTTTATAGATGTTGGAGCTTGGTCTGTTTTTTTTCAATGTAGTCCTTTTTTTTCTGACTGTGATTAGCTGGATGTGCTCTCTTTCATCCTTTGACATGGGAGCTGGCTCGGAGATCGTCTGCCTGGCTGTGTTACCTGGACGGGGCTGTCTGTGGAGCTGGTTGATTGTTGGCTTTTGTATCTCTGCTTCTTTTTCTATGTCTCCGTCTGTCTACTTGAACCCCAGTCGGCATCGGCACATGGACACTTACACTGAGCCTGGTTCTGCTGCAGGTTTCCTCCTGTTAAAAGGGAGTTTTCTTCTCCACTGTCACTACATGCATGCTTTGTGTGGGGGATTGCCTTCGGGTCAATGAGTTGATGCAGTCAACTGGTTTTTTGAATCAATCAATCTGATAGAATTGTCTCTGCAAAGTGCCTTGAGATGACATTTTTTGTGAATTGGAGCTATATAAATAAACTGAATTAAATAAAAAAAAATATTACGTAAAGAGATTTTCTCTTCAGCATTTGTCCCAGGACCTTTGACATTGTTTAGAAATCTAATTTGGAACTTTGAATATAGGAGTAGAGAAGTTCTGTAGTACAGTACAGTACAGCTTAGTTTTATGAATACCTGATGTCATCATCCCTAGATCCTGCTAATACATAACTGCATTAGATAAATAAAGTTCTAACATGATGGAACAAAATGCAAACACAACAGCTTTTTTTTTTCCTGTAAGAGGAAGAGGACAACAGGGTCAGGTAATGCATCACTGGTCAGTCGTAAACTGGCTTTATTGGTCTAGCTGGGTCTTGAGGTTACACTGAGGTCGTTCACCACTCAAACATCTCCACACAAATATTCAAACACATGACATATAAGTCACTTCTTCTGCCCTCATACGAGCTTCCTCTCTTTGTCTCCATGGTTAATCTGTGGACCAGATCAAAGGGGTCAGGTCCAGCTGATAAACTCCGGCCCTGAAGGTTCCAGCTCTGTTCACTCTGTGTATCTGCAAATCATTAAGCTCACAGCGATTCTGTGCAGCTTGAGGACTAGACCCAGATGATTCAGAGCCAGAGAGAGAAGTATTTGTCAGAGACGCTGCTGCCATGGTGGCGTTTGGCTCTATGTAAAACCGTTGCTAGAAATTTTTTGTTAATTTAAACATTCTAACATAATAGGTGCATATCCTGTTCATTGATAAAAAAATAAGCTTCTCTTTTTCCTTCCTTAATCTATTGTTTTTTTTCCCTACTATATCTTCATTTCAGGAAGTCAGGCTTTCTTGCAATGTTGTTAATAGGATCTTTGGGCACTTTGATGTGTAATGCTCACAATCTTTTCCAGATATTTCAGCAGAAACTTCATAGTTTCTCAGTGAAGATATACTCTGCAGCATGTGCCCTGGTAGAATGAGTTTAATCTATTTCCAAAGATGAAAGACACTTCACCTCTGACAGGACAAGATCTCCCTAAACACATTCTGGGCAAATTATCCTCTCTGCTGGCTTTGTAAACAGGGATCTCTAAGGAGGAATCCTTTTGTGAAGACCAAGTATTCAGCCAGCTAAATGTCTGCAGGCTCTATTAGGCAGAAAATTTTGAATAGGAAGTAATGGGCTGGAGCTTGTTGCTGCCTGATTTGGAAAAGGCTTCCAACAAAGTAGTAAGTTGCAGATGAATAGAAACGTGTGTCATCAGTGCTGACATGGTAAATGAAGGGTATCAAAGCATGGAGGTCTGGCATGAAGGGAGGTCCAGAGTGAAGAAAAGAAAAGGGGCTGAAGGAGAAGAAGGGCAGTGACTTAGGAGAAAGAACCAGAGGAGAAAAGGTGCATCACCACCCATTTAACAAACTGACCACAAAAATGTAAAAAAGTTTCCATCATTGAAAAGAGGATTCACAGCCATAGCTCCTCAGTCTTCTTCATGATAGCCATGATAGGTCAGGTAGATGTTGGCCTCTGGCTAATTGCGATCCAACCTTTCTTCAGAGAGAAGGCAGTTTCCCCCCTTGGTGTCCAGACACCTTCGGGGACAGACAGGTGACGCCAGGTCCCCCCTCCCAAATCTGAAGGAGGAGGGTGCTGGAAGATCAAGGTTCACCTGAGGGTGAGGTCTCGCAGTGGGACCCAAGTTCATCTCAGCGTTTCTGTGAATCTTTATACCCTGCCTCTGTATTCAAACACCTACATGTGGAAACATGCACAGTTTTCAACATGCGTTTCTGAGCCAAACCGTTCGGATCATTCCTGCGACTCAAAGAAGGCGTGTGATGGTGCAGTAATGCTGACAATGAACTATTAAAACATGTCTCAGGGCGCTGTCATCATTTCTTCAAACTGGATTTGATAAAAGGACTGGTGATTTGTTTATGGATAGTTGTGTTAATACAACAGCCATAAACAAGACAATTACATCATTTAAAACTAAGAAATACTTATTGATATGTATCTTTCTGCTTCAGACAGTGGATGAGAGCAAAAACATAAAATATTTTTGATTATTAAAGTCACAACCACCATTAGGGTTTTATGTAACACCAACACAGGGGAGTGTTTTGGAAGGAAAACGATACAAGTTGAAAATTGTGAACTTTGCTGCAATGAATTAACCCTTTCTCAGTGGTTGTGTGACATACCTTTTCCATATTTAATTGATAAACTGAACAGATGTCTCTGAAATGATTTTTGTATTATGATCCTCAGGTATTTATGTTTATTTCTTGTCTCTGTTTTAATAACTGTCCTATTTTTAATGCTCTCTAAATTTAGCTTTATTAGTTCATGAGGGCCATCTGAATTTCAAACTTTTTTGATTTTCTCCCGACCTTATGATTCCTGATTAGAAGGTGGTTGTGAGAGGCACCCGTTGTTAGCCCCTGCATACTAAATGATGCAGGAAGCCCAACGAGGCTGAAACTCCGCCCAATCCGAAATATTCTTGCATGGTTGGAGAATCGGCCCGAAAACGGCAAAAAATCGTACAGTTGCCCACCTTTAATTAGTCTCCTCCTCCTACCCTCACTGCTTACATTCTGCCTCAGCTGCTCCACCGCACCACAATGGCTTCCAATGTAATTTTCCTCACTTCCTTCAGTGTTTAAGCTCCCAGTTGAGAATTCTTCCTAGCTGGATCCTCCAGTTACCCGCCCCCATATTTCAACTGGCCTACCAGTTCCTCTGTTGCTCCTTTATTCTACCTGTTACTCTTCACATGTTTCACTTTTTATTAGTTTTTTGATGATATTAAATTATGTTAGAGCACAGCTGTACAGCTTGTTCCTGTTTGCATTTGGGTCCTACTCCAAATACTGTACATGCATGATGTTTGCATATTGTTTTATGACCTAACCCTGCTTAAAAATGTTCAGAATATCTGCTGTGTTGCTCGGCCTATTACAATGCTGTTTTTTCACAAATGTTCTGTAACAAAACTCCAAAGATCTTAACAGCTACAACAGTTACCATTATTCAGAGATTATATTTGACAGCTACCTGATTTCTGAAAGCAATTGACTGCTAATGATTTTGATTAAGGATCACTCGAGTGAAACAACTATTTCTAGCTGTATTTTTTTATTGCAAAGAAATTTTACTACCAGATGTAGTTTTCCTTTGTGTTGGTCTAAGTTTGTGTTTTTGGAATAGGCTTGCAGGATTTAGCATGCAAGAAGTTAATTTCTTATTTGTCTATGAAAATATCAGCTTTTACAGGCAGCCCACTTTATTTGATTGCGTCACATTACTGAACTCATACAACTGCATTGTTTTGGCTGCTATGACAACCTTTTCTCTTGTTCTGTCTTGTAGCCCAGTATTAATAACTCAGATGAGACATTATGTTGTGGTGTGGAAACATGAAATCCTTTATCATTTGTCAGCATACTGCAGTTGTTAAATTGTCATAGCTTATTTTTTAACTCCTTCCTTCAACATGTAATTGGTTGTTCTGCGGTTTTGTGGAGGAGTTAAGCTAACAGACATGGATTCTTGTATCCTTTGACAAAATCACATCATAAATCAACTGTATATGTGGCCAAATGAAGCAAAATGAAGAGGATGAAGCTGTGTTACTTAAAAACAGCATAAAAAGGAAATCACTTTCTGATAAAACATGTGTCATTGTAATTGGAAATAAATCTGTTAAATATTTGGAAATATTTTTCAGGCAACAATGTAACAAGCCATAATTAGCAGTGATACCTTTGTAATATATATATATATATATATATATATATATATATATATATATATATATATATATATATATATATATATATATATATATATATATATATATATATATATATATATATAGGCTTTCACTGTAATAAACACAATGAACATCTTATAACCTGAGAATTCAGTCAACAGTTGTGAAGCAAAGTAAGCATATTTACTCCAATTTAATCAGATAAAAAAAAAAAAAACTAAAATCTTAAATAGACCTTGGTTTCAGATAAATTAAAATTTGGTGCAATTTTTTCCACACCTTTGCTTTTTTAACCTTCTGGGCTTTGGTCACTTCTTGGGGCAAAGTTTTCCAGAGGTTTATTCCTGTAAAAGGGGAATTTTTCTCCCTACTGTTGCTTTATGCATGGTGCTAAATGCTCATTCATAAGTGAATGGATATTTTGTTTCATTTTGATTATTTTGCTGCTGTGAGAAAATATTTACTGTCAACTAAAATTAACCGAATTTGATGTCAGGGTTCAAAGGATTAAGCAAAGACATTAAATTTAACATTTTTTAAAGCTTATTATGTAGAATATTATACTTTATTTGTTTATTTTTTTTTTATGGAGAAACACAGCCTTAAATGATCTGTTCTTAGCTACTGAGTTAGTGATGTTGGAGGTACCGTGCTATAAGATAACACCGTATAGTCATATAGTATGTTCAGGCAGTAACAGAGTCATCTAATTTATTACAGACTAAATATTGGTAAAATTGTTATTGTTACTAATACGGGTAACATGTTAACTGTTGGTTTTGAAATAAACAACCCACGGCCAAAAGATTAAATACATTTTTTTTTTCTTTAGAAGTCTTGTTTTATATCAGAAGAAGAAGATGTTTCTAAAATTAGAAGAAGACTGCGAGATGGCTACAACAATCAGTTCAACGTTTTCCAAGCTTCTATACTCGCACTAATTAATGTTACAATTTATGCTAATTTAAAAAAAATATATAAACTTCTGTCATGTTTAATTTCATGGAAATCTTTTGTTATTGTTAAACATTGTGTGGCTGCACTTTACCCAGTAGCTAATAAATGAGGCAGAGACAGAGAGTTTGTGTCATATAAAGGTTTTTGATGTTTAATTATTCTATCTCATAATATTTTTTCTGACTTTGCAATTCTTGATAAATTTATTCACACCTTCATTTTGTAACGCCTTGTCCTTATTTTGGCAAAAGTAACTAAAATGCAATCAGTAGGTTATTCCTTTACACAGATGGTAATATTGTAAAGAAACATTTTAGCGTCTAACAAACGGAACTTGTAATATGAAATCTGTTGCTTTTTGGAAGTAACTTACCCAACACTGTTAGCCAGTCAGGTCATCTGTTCAGGTAGTCAGCAATTATTCTGGTACTTTCAATCAAATTGGACTGAACCAAAAGGGATGATGTGTATTTTAACCTTTATTTAAAAGCATTACTTTTTCAAAGATGGGTACCTTGATAAAGATATTCACATCCTGCGTTTAAGTGTGTTTTCTTAAAATAATTATTAATTCTCATTTTTCAGATTTGGAGCCTTATCAGTAATAATATGTCAGTAAAAATAGTAAAACTTTTACTTAAAAAATATTTAGTCTCCTAAAAAACATTTAGGATAAACAGAGGATAGAATTGTAGCTATAACATAGCAGTATTTTTAGCACTATTTTGGTGTAATAGAATATAAACAGCAAAACCTAATCCACCAGGTCATAACAATGGTGGATTTTATTCTTACCATTATAGTTCCCTTATTTGTTCTGTAAAGATTTATAAAAAGGTGAATTTTAAAAGGAAACATTCACAGCTCCTTTAGGTAAGAAAACACCTTTAAAGATGGATTATGTCACAGAAAATCCTCCTATGAAGAAAGAAAGGTGGAGACCAACCGGTGCTCTTCATCTGTGACGGAGAACATCAGAAGATGGATTAGAACAGCGTTTCTGGAGTTTCTTTGGTTTGAGGGGTTGTGTGTTTGTGTGCATGTCCTCCACACGAGAGCCTTTAGCCTGTGTGTCTGTGTCATGCTCTTTCAGGCCACACATGTACATCTTTGTCTGCATGTTTTGGGTGTCAGGGTCTTGACACTTTAAGCCTCGTCTTTTTGTATCATCGGGACCTGAGGCTTTACCCCTCTCCACGCACACACTCTGTCGAGCAAACAGCAGCCGTGGGTGTCATCTATTACCCCTCAGAGTTCAAAGTCCATCAGAACAATGACACACAATTAGCAGCTTATAGAAGGGATCTGAATTTTTCTCTGCTGGGTTGACAGACATGAACAGAGGAACACACACATTATTTCCATTTTCCTTCTTTTTTAATCTTTCCTCTATTCAAAATCTACTAAGAAAGAAATTATTACATATAGGATGATTTTTTCACAGGTAACTGGAGAGCTTTAATTTTGTGAAGTGCTGTAGGACTCCCATTACTGTGATTGCTTTTGGACAAACCTGGTGGTCCTGGAGGAAAAAGATTCAGCTGATTGTTCAGATGGTCGTGCATAACAATGCAAAGTTAATCTGTTTAATGTAGATATTCCAGTTTTCTTTGTGGGTGTGCATCACATTGGATCTGTGCACTTAATGTTGATGTAAGTTTTGCCCAAAGCTTGTCCTTTTTAAACCACTGACTGCTTAAAGTGCATCCGTTCCTTATAGCTGGTAGCCATCAACAAGGAAAGCAGTAGCAGTAGCTAGATTTGGCTTTGAGATTTCTAATCTCCAGATTTTTTTATTTGAGTGGATTCCAGTTGAATATAATGACTTGTATCTCATTGTCACATGCACAAACTAGGAACAAAGCTTTTTTAAATCTGTCTTTAGTCAGACTAAAATTGACATATAATAGTTTAAGTTTTATGTCAACGTTTACCAATTTTAAAAGGAAAACATATCTGTTGTTATGGTTGCTAAGAAGTTACTAACTTCATCCATTTTCTATCCTGCAAAAAAAGATAACCAAACTATTGATAATCCACTGATTTGTACTTTAAAATATAATCTAAACTTCAGAATATGGGTAATATACATCTACTTTTAAACCGGTAGATGAATATGGGATTCATTGTTTTGGGATAAATCCACTTAGAGTGCAGATAATTAATGCTTAGTGATCCATTGAGTTTCATGAATTCTTGTTTGAAGCCTGGAATCTGAAGAGGGATCTTAACTGTATATATTCTAAATAAAACAAAATACTGTGTGAGAAATAAGCTTAGATCTGCTAGATCACAACACATTACATGCCTCAAGATATCAAAGTGATATGCTGCAGATTCTAAAATTAAAGGGAGAGTTTGTCATTATTATTACTTTATAGTAGGATGCTGAATTCAGTATCAACTTAAAACCACCATGTGAAAACATGATGCAAAACCAGAGGATGTTCTTAACTAAAGTAACTATATTTTATAATTAGAGTTAGATATGTTTGTTTTAGAGCTAAGCAATATTTCAAAAGGCAAAGAAAAGTTTCAGCTTTTTTAATCTCTAAAATGTATTTTTCATGAGTGCATATTCAATTATTTACTACCTTTGCATCTTCAAAAAGTGACATAAGTAGCCTAACGTAAAAGACAGTGTTGATGCAGTGAGTACTTCATAACTAGTGAGAGGGGTTCATGTACCGCTCACTGCTGAATGTGATGTCCACCAGAGGGGTCTTAGACAGCCAAAATCCACCAGTGTGTCCTCCACCCATTAAGCATATTGTCCATGGTGTCTGCGTCCCAGTCATTGTGTGCATTCACTGTAACTGGAGACCAGTCTAGACTGACTGGCTACGACTTCTAATCCCCTGAAACATGCAGCTGAATTAATCTGAAACCAGAGAAGGGTCTGTCGGTCCTGTTAGCAGACCAACAACACAAACATCATTTGGACAAACATACAAATAAAAGACAGAAGCTGCATAAAGCTAGAGCAAGTTGGACTAAAGGTACATTCTTATCACCTTGATGGTTAATGCTGAAATTACTAAAACCCGGACAGATATTTTCATAAAACAAATTCTTATTCAGTTAAAATACATAGCAGATCTGAGCAATAGCCTAAAAAGAGGTATGTGTATCAGAAAAAAGTAATAAAAAAGTTTTACAGATGCACAGATGAAGGGAGAAAGAAAAATGTATTTCCAAATGTTGATGAGCAGGAACACATGGAGAGCAGGCCGCAGGTGACCTGAGAGGACGCCTGCTACGCCGAGACACCATAGAGAAATGTCCTTCCCCCACAGAGTCCTCACAGAGCCGAGATTATTTTAACATTGGAGCTCTGACTCTGTCCACAGCGTGACCCTGAGGAATGATGGAGAACAGCAGAGGGGCAGATGGTATGACCGCCAGACATGGTGCACAGCTAAGAAACAGTCACATCTGTTTGTAGAGTTTTCTTTCTCCCTACTGGTTTTCAGTCAGAAGATGAATCTTCTTCTGAGGAGGATCCTTGGTTTGTAACTGAAACTTCATAGCAGAATGCTTTATGACAGATAGTAGAGCAACTGTATCACTAGGTTCATGAGAAGGCCAAGGTAAGGCTACTTAAATAAGCTGAGTTTTTCTCCAAATGATGTTTTATATGAGTAAAGTTTCATTCTAAAATTTTTAACTGGATTCATTTCATATCCTTGTGTGGTGAGCACAGCTTATTGTGAAACAAAACTTTAAGTTGATAGATCAGCCTGTTTGCTAACTTTCAGAACAATAGTGTCCAGTTTAGTTTCCACTTAGTTAGGTTTGGCAAGTTTTAGTTTCTTTACTCTTAGATTGCTCAAAAAACATGTAGTTTCATTTTTTGATATGGAAATATTAATAAAAACATAAATTCCTATATATGTCATATAGGTCTTTCTGCATGGAGTTTGCATGTTCTCCCTGAGCATGCGTGGGTTCTCTCCGGGTACTCCAGCTTCCTCCCACAGTCCAAAAACATGACTGTTAGGTTAATTGGCTTCTCTAAATTGTCCTTAGATGTGAGTGTGTGCATGAATGGTTGTTTGTCCTGTGTGTCTCTGTGTTGCCCTGCAATAGACTGGCAACCTGTCCAGGGTGTACCCTGCCTCTCGCCCATTGACTGCTGGAGATAGGCACCAGCACCCCTCGCGACCCCACTCGGGACAAGCATGTAAAGAAAATGGGTGGATGGATGGATGTCATGATCCTTCCATTTGGGTCTGTCTTTGTTTTTATCCTTTAAGCAATGTTTTAAGCAGATGTAAATGGACAAACTCTTTCTGATTATGGTCAGAGGGCCCCATGGCGCCAGGGCAGCTGCAACTACAATGTAGTTAGCTGCCATCAGTGTGTGAGTTTGTGTGTTGTTGCTATTTTCAATTATCCTTTACTGTAAAAATGTCCCTCGGGGAGCCCTGTGGGGGGTTCTCCGGGAATACGGGGTGCCGGGACCTTTGATACGGGCTGTCAGGTCCCTGTATGACCGGTGTCAGAGTCTGGTCCGCATTGCCGGCAGTAAGTCAGGCGAGAGTTGAGACTCCGCCAGGGCTGCCCTTTGTCACTGATTCTGTTCATTATCTTCATGGACAGAATTTCTAGGCGCAGCCAGGGTGTTGAGGGGATCCATTTTGGTTGCCTTAGGATTGCATCTCTGCTTTTTGCAGATGATGTGGTCCTATTGGCTTCATCAGGTCGTGATCTGCAGCTCTCGCTGGATCGGTTCACAGCCAAGTGTGAAGCGGCCGGGATGGGGATCAGTGCCTCCAAATCCGAGGCCATGGTCTTGAGCCAGAAAAGGGTAGAGTGCCTTCTCCAGGTCAGGGGAGGTGTCCTCCCCCAAGTGGAGGAGTTTAAGTATCTCGGGATCTTGTTCACGAATGAGGGAAGAAGGGAGCGGGAGATCGACAGGCGCATTGGCGCAGCGTCTGCCGTGAAGCGGGCGCTGTACCGGTCCGTCGTGGTGAAGAGAGAACTGAGTCAAAAAGTGAAGCTCTCGATTTACCAGTCGATCTCAATCCTACCCTCATCTATGGTCATGACCGAAAGAACAAGATTGCGGATACAAGCGGCCGAAATGGGTTTCCTCCGTAGGGTGGCTGGGCTCTCCCTTAGAGATGGGGTGAGAAGCTTGGTCATCCGGGAGGGACTCGGAGTAGAGCCGCTGCTCTTCCAAGTCGAGAGGAGCCAGTTGAGGTGGCTCAGGCATCTGGTTAGGATGCCTCCTGGACGCCTCCCTGGTGAGGTGTTCCAGGCACGTCCCACCGGGGGGAGGCCCCGGGGAAGACCCAGGACACGCTGGAGAGACTATGTTTCTCGGCTGGCCTGGGAACGCCTTGGGGTTCCTCCTGAGGGGCTAGAAGAAGTGGCTGGGGAGAGGGAAGTCTGGGCCTCCCTTCTTAAGCTGCTGCCCCCGCGACCCGACCCCGGATAAGCGGAGGAAGATGGATGGGATGGATGGATGTAAAAATGTCCGTAGCATTTGTTCTCCACAGTTTTATATTGTTAAAACACTTTACAAATAGTATTTTATTGTTTATCTTTGAGCTCTTCCCTATTATGTTATTCTTATACATTTTTCTAAGGTCCACATTTGTGTGACCAGTTTTCTATCATCTTTTTGCTGCTGTAACACCAGGATTTCCCCATTGTGGGACAATAAAGGGATTTTCTATTCTATTCTATTCTAATGGTAACGGTTTTAAGATAACGAAGAAATACACGTTTAGAATCTAGGACATTCAACTTAAACCTTTAAAGAGTCTATGGAGGGAAGAATAAACTGGCAGAGGGTGGTTCCTCTTGTTAATTTTCATGAAAACCTGAGCGGCAGCGTTTTGGATGAGATGGAGACTAATGTTGGAGAAATCTACGAAAACAGAATCACAGTAATCAAACCTAGATGGAACTAAGGTAAGCAATGTAACATAAAGGCTAATTAATCTTTTTATTAGTAACTCTTCAACAAAGAAAAGACAGTAAAACATGAAATCATTTTGAGGCAGATAAATAAAAATCATAAAACAACAAAAAAAGCAAATATGGACACGAAAACTGTAAACGTTAAGACTGCATAATTCCCCAATTTCTAATTGGCCACTAAGGACAACAAAAGGCTGTCAGGTAAAGAAAACCTGAAGATGTCATTGTTACAGGACTTCAGCAAACGTCATGCGATTTTATGCAGCTGCTGTCAGAGATTAATATAATTTTAGATAGTGTGCATCTCTCACCAAGGAGCAAGAAATAAGGACTGTAAGGGCGGTATAAGTGTCGCCTGACTAAAATTAATCTATTGATAAGATGACTCTCAACAGTGTATTTCATGTGTATCTGCGATTAAAATGAGCAAACTTATTTCTCCTGATTCCCACTTCTTTATGAACTGAAACAAAGGACACAATCATTTCCAGATTTTCTACATGGAACTATTGTTTTTTCTAAAATACCTTGAGAATATCTACTGGCTCTAAGTAAATTAACTAAATTGACTGACTTAAGTATGTTTTCGCTTTTTTTGTGAATAAAATAATTAGAGAAAAAAAACGAATTACTTCTGCTTGTAGAAATCACTGCAAAATCCAAAAGGAGCAAATACTAGAGAAAATCATTAAATGTTAATGAAATGTTTCAACAGCTGCAAAGATCAGTAATATAAAAACTAAATATATCATCAATTAAGAATTCTTATTAAGTGAGAGAAGTAGATTGAGGCTTATGCTTTGTCAGAACATCACAACAGTTATTTTAACCTGTGTTAGCACAGCTAACAGCTTTCCTGCAGAAGCTACAGTTGGAATAAAATGTCCCTGACAAGAAAGGCTGCAGCACCCTGAAGATCGCTGTCCACTCTAATGTTGATTAAATGAAGTGGGATGGTTTACTGCACTGTAGAGCATGTACTGTGCTGTGATGTCTTTGTTTCATGTTTTAGATTTTTTTTGTTACCCTTAAATAAAGCTGTGTAAAAAGAAAATGCCCTTTTCACATGAGGATATCGAAATTCAGGAAAAATGTGGTCCAAACTAACCTGGGAGAAAATGAAAATGTTACAGAAATCCTTCTTGCGTTAGACATGAAATGTAAGTCAAAAAATGTTTAGGTTCAGCTTTACCTCGATTAAAGCCCGACTTGTAGATGTGATGGTTTGCGATAGTGGAGGACTGAAACAGCAGGACAAAGGCAGGGGCATGTTGTATGGCACATGGATATAAACCTTAATAAAAGGGTCAATTTTAAAGAACAAAAAGGAATCAGGATGACAGCAAAACACAATCTGGCTACTGAGGGAGAAACAAACTGATTCTAAATGCAACTAGGATAACAGGAGTTAACAGTAGCATATGGTAGGATCATGACAGTGGAAAACTAAAATCAATTCAATAGCTCCTGCCTGACTGCATGAAATAGGCTCAAAAATCCCACAATGATACACAGCAAGCTCCATCCAAAGAACTTATAGATTATGTTGGAAATAAATCTTCTATTAGGTTAAGTAATGATAACAAAACTTAATTGTCTATTTACACAGATGTTTCTTTTTTATGGTCTAAAAGCTACAGTATAAGATTTTAAAAAATGCTTGAATAAGGACTTATAAGTCTACATCGATTCATGATACACACAGATTTGACTTCCACCATTTTTGATTATGTTTGATTAAATTTCAATAACTTGATGGATGGACTGCTGACCCAAAAAGTTGATGAGTCATGAAAGGTAAAGCAAAACAGTCATAGCAAAGGTGTTATTGTAGCATGTCAGTCCTCAAGTTTTTTTGGAAAACATTTATAGAATAAAAACATGTTTTTTCTTGATATGTTGTACTAATAATTGGTATATAGATAAAGAGTCTTCTAGGAAAGAACATAGAAAACAATTTAGAGATCAGATTTGGTTTCATGTAGCCAGTGTGTTTCACTTCATCTTTTCAGCACCAAAAATTGTTTATTTTATATATATTTTTGCATCTGCTTTACATTTAAATAGCTTTAAAATATTTAATGAGACGATGATCTTTGTATCCATGATGTGTATGTGTGATGTATAAGCATTTCTATTTTTAAACAGAGCTCATCTAGTTTAACCTGAAAAACCAAAATGTCCCTTTCCCGCTTCCAACATTCCTGGGTGTAGTTTTTTATGCATGTCTGCATGCCTTGTGTTTGTTGAAGGTCTTGTCTGTTGTTGACCCTTAGTGAATGGTTACCTCTTTGTGTTGCGTTGCGACAGGAACCGTTGTGTCTTGAATCTCGAGCTGCTTGCTTATCAGACAGAGGACAATCGTGTCCAATGCCTCGGCTGTCGATTCAGAGGGCGGCCTGCTGTGATCATTAGTGAGCACTCGAACATTTGCTCTGCAGAGAGGCTACGTCTGCATGTTATTGATCAATTTAATGACCAACGTGTCAATGGAGGAGGGCTTTAATCATTAATGTCTTGTGAAAAATGCCCCTATGTTTCCCACTGATTACATTACATTTTGTTCATATCTGTGTGATTTGCTGTCGGCTCTCTGATTGGCTTGAAACAGGGTGGAATCCATTCAAGATTGACCAATGTTGATTATTTGCATGCTATCAACCTTTAAGAGATCTAAGGGCTTTTTATTTCATTTGCTTTTTTTATTCTGTCTTTTGAAGCCATTTTATTAGTGCTGAATAATAGCTCAACTTTGCAAAAGGGTTATTATTAGTGAATACATTTGGAATAATAATCCAATTTGGCTTTAAAAGCCAACAATTTTGCTCCTTAACATACAAAAATCCCAATAAATGCTATCTTTTTTTATTCTTATGTCTCAAAATGTAATATATAAACATCCCTTGATTTTGAACGCAACTATGAGCTCCTATTCTTGTTTGATCACCTGACTTTACAATATTATAATTTTCTTAGCAATACTTCTAACTGCCACCAACTATCTTACAAACAGCTAAAAAAAAAAAAATGTCGCTACATTTTCTCAAGAGATAGCTGATGTCTCACAGGGTTTACAGGAAGGTTAAAAGTGCAAGTTTGGTCAGAGGGAAAACAGTCTGTCAGCTGGACTGCCACTCTTTCCGCTCAAACCTTCTCTTAGGTGTTAAAAAGAAACTGACAATGGTGACAAGTTGGCGTGAAAAGACCGGCGTCAGGGAGGGAAACGCGGTTGCAGGGCGTCCGGTGGCAGCTCGGTGAAAATCCTCAGGCAGGAGCTCAAGTTGTGTCTCTTTGTTCAGGGATGACAGATGGGATGATGAAACATGAGCGTGAGAAAATCTTTGAGCCCATACTGAATCAAAATGTATAAATGAAAATATGATATGTATTCAAGAATATAGAAAAACAGCTTTTTATATTCTGTGATGTCCTACTAAATAACACCAGTCTCTTTATTAGGTACAGCTGTCTATTGGCATTGAATCGACCCATCAGACAGCGGATCTCAGTGCATTTAGGCCTCTAGACATGGTGAATACAACTTCCTGAAGTTCAAACTGAGCATCAGAATTATAATGAAGGGGATATAAGTGACTAAATGTCAGAGAGTGGTTTATCCATAAGGTACTGGTTTGAGTATTTCAGAAACTACTAAAACCCTGGATTTTTTTAAGTACCATGTCTGAGGTTTAAAAAGAAAGGACAGAAATGGAAGCAACACCCATTGAGCAGATGTCTGGATAACTCCCAAACCTGATTCAAATAAGAATAAAAAAAACAAATAAGATCAATGCAGTTACCTTTAATCTGGCTAAGTAAATCATATTATCTGACAGTGGAATTAATATGTCTGCACATAAAGTAAGATAATTTAATATAATGCATTCTAAATATGATAACAAGGATGTTATTTTTTTATTATTCAAACATAAACAATCGGATTTGTCAAGGTTGGGAGGAGGTTTGAAGAAGACCCAAATGCAGAGACAGAAGCTGAGGTAATTTCTTGCAGATTTTATAACCAATGGTGGCAACAAAAGCATAAATCCAAAAATAAAACAGGGACCAGAACAAAGGGGGACACATGGTTTGAGGAGGGAAAGAAGGAATGAAGAGAATCCAGCAAAGAGTAACTGCAGAAAAGGAGTATATATGACAAACAGAACAATGAATGGAATAATCAACTGATTGGGAGCAGGTGTGGACAGAAGGCTCTAGAAGGGAGCTATGGGAAAGCAGGCTGTCACAAGGAGACAACAGAGAGAAAACAAGATATACATAAGATCTCAAATACAACCAGAAAACAACTGGAAAAACACAAAATTGAAATGAACACAATGAAAACTCAAAAAGAATCAACATAAAATCAGTCTTTTAATGAAGACTGGTTTGAGATAGCATAAAGGTAACAGCGGCTCAAATACCCACTTTTTATCCACTTACTAGGAAACCTGGGCTAAATTTTACACGGAAAACCAAAATTGGGCAACACAACAGAAAGAAAATACCCAGTTCAATAAGGCAATGAAAGAGAGAATGAACGAATAACTTTAAGACAATCCAATACGAAATTACTTGATTATGTATAATTAAAGAGGTGATTTTTATTTCCTTCAACTAATGTATTCCTGTTTAGATGTTCTTAATATTTTATTCACTTTATTTTTATTTTTTTACCTTTTGTATCTATTCTCTGTTTTTGTAATCTTTTGTAATCTATGGTGTAAAATATTTATCTTTTTTTAGTAGACTGTTTGTGTTTTGGACATTGTTTATTAAATGTATCTTTGTTAGCTTTATCTGTGCTTTTATTTTGAGGTATTAACTCCCACTTTTGGCTGAGCAGAGATCTTAATGCAATAATTGAATCCTCTGTTAATAAGGAAAACAACGTTATGAAGATAAATACACTTATAATTTATTCGGGCTATAATTTAGTGTTTTAAGCAACTAATTTTTTTGCTGTCAGAATGTTTTCTTCAGTTGTAGACTGTATAATAAACACTATTGAAATGACCATGGCATATTTTTAATATGTCTTAATAATTAATTAATTTCATTATGTATTTTTGTATAAAACTGGATCTGTTATATACTCTTATAAATTGCCTTGAAATTATATTGCTTTGAAGCAGTGTTATAGAAATAAATCCAATTATGAAAAATGTAATGTTAGACTAAAATGTTTATCCATACCATAAAATGAGACGTCATTTTCTCTTGTTATGATCCTTTAAGCAAGTTGCCGTCAAAAATGGATGAGTCAGATTAACTCAGCTAAATCAAAATCCAAACCAATGTTTCAACTAGGAAAAAAATGGATAAGCTTAATTGTTCTGACAGTTGAAGACTTGCATAATTAACCCTATGACTCCCAGCCTGAATCATCAACACTATTATCCGCATCATGCTGACAAATCATGTAGAAACACAAAACAATTGTCAGGTGTTGTGCAACATGGCAGTTTCCCACTGCTGTCACTGGATTCATGAGTCTGTAGGTTAGATGAGTCTTAGCGAGGGTTTGGTGACGTCCTTGTCCGTCGGAGGAAGCTCTCCACTGTCAACAGCTGCTTGTTTAAATCAGGTTGGAAGCTTGGGATGAAAGAAAGTGTCAATTCACTTTAACTGAAGGACAACTTTAAAAAATTTTTTTATGGAAAGTTCATCAGCAGGTGGTTGTAATTTATCACCCCAGTTTCAAGCATCTTCACTAGATGTGTGATATTTCTAAATTTATCTCATAGGTTGATGAAAAAATAGGAGTAAATAACTAGTTACTGATAAAAAATTTTTTCCAGGGTTTCAGGTTCTCTTCACTTACTTATGCACTCTGGACAATAAAAAAAAAAAAACATGAGGAGAACTTGTAGGTTTTTCTGAATCAAATGATGAGCATAACTTTAACACAAGCCTAAACCTGAACAGAGAGTTTTAGTTAAATGAAGGCCTCTGTTCTCTGTTTACCTAAAGAAAAAAAAAGAAACATAATTCTTCTTTGTTTCGGCAGAAATCGACAACAATATCATTTCAGGTTTAATTCTGTGTTTATGAAAACACCTAAAATTACAGTTTGAGGTAAATGTGTGTTTCTTTAACTTAATTGAATGTTTAAGCAAGTTCAATAAAGAACAGTTTGGAGGAACCAGGAGATCAGAGTTTAACCCTTTAGAGGCACTGGTATAAACATCTTAGACAAAAGCTCCACTCATTCTGCTTTATCCACGTTTAGAGATCTCTCAGGTGCATTTGCTCCACAAATAGTAGAATGCTTCCTCTGATCCTGAGTAAATGCAGCTTAAATCAAAGTAGAGAGCAGTTGCAGGTCTGTGCAGGTGTCTGAAGGAGTGTGAGAAAGTCCCGGTTTCTTGTGAAGCCAGCTAGATGCTTAGAAAGGCACAAAATGCTTCTTCCAAAAGAGTACATTTTAATGCCACTTTTAAAATTTGCTTAAAAATATAATTATTGTTTTTTAAACAGGCCAGTGTTTACGTGTAGTCTGAATCAAAGGCAACTCCAAACACCTAGATCGAGGTTTCGTGTTTTCTTGATAAAACAAGACCAGATCCTGCTGTTTTCTGCTGTTCTTTGTGTCAATGCAAAAATCAGTTTTAAATAAAGCCCTAAAATTTCACACACACTCTTTTTCTCCTCTTAAATGGCTGCAGTGTTCATAATGGCAAAAACTGATGATGTTCCCATACCTGCGCTTTGATGTACTAAGAAAATGGTTAAGGTATTTATTCAAATCAATTCAATTTATTTATATAGCACTAATTCACAACACAAATCATCTCAGGTCACTTCACAGTTCACCAGATCGTACAGTCAGATTGATTCAAAATTTTCTATCTAAGGAAAACCAGTTGATGCATGCATCAACTTATTGACTCGAAGGCAATCCCTCACACTAAGCATGCTTATAGCGACAGTGGAGAGGAAAAACTCCCTTTTAACAGGAAGAAACCTCCAGCAGAACCAGGCTCAGTGTGAGCGGCCACCTGCAGAGGCCGACTGGGGTTCAAGGAGATGGAAGCAGAGACACAAAAAGCAGCTGTAAAAGGCGGCACTGTCCAGGAAACACACAGCCAAGCAGACAAGCTTCCAGCCAGCTCCCATGTCAGAGGATTAAGCGAGCACATCCAGCCAGTCACAGTCAGAGAAACAGGACCACTGAAAAACAGGCCAATCTCCAACATCTATAAACAAAGGTGTTGATGGCAGCAGCACAGCTGATATTTCTCTCCAGGATGGTGTCAAAGCCAGAAAGGAACAGATGAGGCAAAGCTACTATGAGGAACAGCAGAGAGAGCCTCACATTAGAGATCGAACTAACAGATTCTGCAAAGTGGGAAAATAGAGATAGAATGAAGCAGAATGATGAAAAAGGGATCCCTATGTCCTCCAGCAGTCTAAGCCAAAATAGCAGCATAACTATAGAGATAGCTCAGGAAAATCTGAGCCACTCTAACTATAAGCTTTATCAAATAGGAAATTTTTACCATTAAAAGTAGTATTATATTGCTGTACTGAGGAAACAGGATGATCATCTAAAGTTTACTTTGGTTTAAACCTTTTTCTTGTTTACTTTCCCTGGTCATCTCAATAAAATAATCTAGAATCCATGTCAACTTGGCTCTAAAGTAAAACTGCTGAATCCTGCAAGACAATTTATTCCGCTTTATTTTTTTTTTTACATTTTTACTGCCATACACAAAAATTTTAGTTGATTTTTGTTGGGATTTAGTGTGAAAAAACATATTAAATATTCATTACAAACAAAACAGTTTTTTTTTCAGGGGCCAGTTGTGAGTAATTCAGGTTCAGTAACAAATCAACTGGACTATGAAATAGTAAGAGATTTGTTAGATATCCTCTGTGAACAAACAGCAAAATAAAGACCAAGATACATAACAGACAGGTCAGGAAAAGGACATTTAGAAGTTTGAAGCAGGATTTGTTTGGCAAAACAATATTCTAAGCTGTAAACTTTTCACAGAGCTGTTCAAGCCACCGTCTTAGCAAAGAGCAGGGGTCTGCAACCTTTAAAATCCAAAGAGTCATTTTGCCCTGAGTCGAAGGAAGTTAAAGTCATTCAAAGCCACAAACATTATACAATCTTTTAATAAAACAACTCATTACTTTGGTTAGATATCTGCCAAAGAAAATCTGTTACAATAAAAAAACAACAACAGCTTATTTGGATTTTTAGCTTTTAGATTAAGGAAAAACACAAAAATTTTTCATGAAGATGAAAAATGTATTATCTTCGATATGATATTATTTGATGAAAAAGTCATCAATATAACTTCCAAGATATAAAAGCATATGTCTGTTTCTTTCATTAATGTAATTCTGTTGGGAAAATTAAATCAAATATAAAAAAAAAACACATATTAAAGCTTTTAAGAATGGTATTTGCCATTGCAGAGGTTTCAAATTGCCATTGACGGCTTCAAAGCCACAGAGAACAAACCTCTGGGCACCACTGTAGAGCCACTAAGACTTGGCCTTCCACCCAAAAATGACAGATAGGCAAATGATCAAGATGTATGAAAAGCGGGCAAGTGGGCTATGGGGACTCAGGAGCAGCAGAAAATCCACAGCATTAAAGGTATAGTGGAGGATGTTCTTTCTCCGGGTGGATCATCAAAATAAGTGGTCCTCCTAATTTTCGATCATTCAGTGATGTGGTTATGCAAGGCTCGTCCCCATTTTCACTTTGAGTCTGACATAGTGGAAAAATTGCAAATCTTCTTTTGGAAAGTAAGCTTGTAGAAGCGATGCAAACAACAACTTTAAACAGAGCATGCACAAGGAAAAATGGGCTTGTGCATGCTCTCACACATGTTTAATAGGTGTTCCCTCTCGGGAGCGGGTACAGGGTTGTGCATGTGCATTTCTTTTTTTTTTAAGCTGCAAGGGTGGGTCTTCGAAAATTTGCAAAAATCCTCCACAATACCTTTAAGTTGGAAAAGCTGTTGACAAGACAATAACTAGTCATGTTCTCTGCAAATCTGCACTTTAGCTCTGTTTTACAGTTTGTATTAATATAAAATAAATAATAGTTAAAGTATTTTATATATATAATACTATATAATAACATGATTTATATATATATATACAGTATATATACACTATATTGCCAAAAGTATTTGCTCACCTGCCTTGACTCACATATGAGCTTAAGTGACATCCCGTTCCTAATCCATAGGGTTCAATATGACGTCGGTCCACCCTTTGCAGCTAGAACAGCTTCAACTCTTCTGGGAAGGCTGTCCACAAGGTTTAGGAGTGTGTTTATGGGAATTTTTGACCATTCTTCCAGAAGCGCATTTGTGAGGTCGCACACTGATGTTGGACGAGAAGGCCTGGCTCTCAGTCTCCGCTCTAATTCATCCCAAAGGTGTTCTATCGGGTTGAGGTCAGGACTCTGTGCAGGCCAGTCAAGTTCATCCACACCAGACTCTGTCATCCATGTCTTTATGGACCTTGCTTTGTGCACTGGTGCACAGTCATGTTGGAAGAGGAAGGGGCCAGCTCCAAACTGTTCCCACAAAGTTGGGAGCATGGAATTGTCCAAAATGTCTTGGTATGCTGAAGCATTCAGAGTTCCTTTCACTGGAACTAAGGGGCCAAGCCCAGCTCCTGAAAAACAACCCCACACCATAATCCCCCCTCCACCAAACTTTACACTTGGCACAATGCAGTCAGACAAGTACCGTTCTCCTGGCAACCGCCAAACCCAGACCCGTCCATCAGATTGCCAGATGGAGAAGCGCGATTCGTCACTCCAGAGAACGCGTCTCCACTGCTCTAGAGTCCAGTGGCGGCGTGCTTTACACCACCGCATCCGACGCTTTGCATTGCACTTGGTTATGTATGGCTTGGATGCAGCTGCTCGACCATGGAAACCCATTCCATGAAGCTCTCTGCGCACTGTTCTTGAGCTAATCTGAAGGCCACATGAAGTTTGGAGGTCTGTAGTGATTGACTCTGCAGAAAGTTGGCGACCTCTTCGCACTATGCGCTTCAGCATCCGCTGACCCCGCTCCGTCAGTTTACGTGGCCTACCACTTCGTGGCTGAGTTGCTGTCGTTCCCAAACACTTCCATTTTCTTATAATACAGCTGACAGTTGACTGTGGAATATTTAGGAGCGAGGAAATTTCACGACTGGATTTGTTGCACAGGTGGCATCCTATCACAGTTCCACGCTGGAATTCACTGAGCTCCTGAGAGCGACCCATTCTTTCACAAATGTTTGTAAAAACAGTCTGCATGCCTAGGTGCTTGAATTTATACACCTGTGGCCATGGAAGTGATTGGAACACCTGATTCCAATAATTTGGATGGGTGAGCAAATACTTTTGGCAATATAGTGTATGTATATATACACACAACTAACTATACGTTAAAAATCAGATTACATATCACTAGAATATGAATAAATCTATTTTCCACATCTTTACTTCTCCAATAGTTTTCCAAATATGCCAGATATGCAAAAATATGTATTAGATTATATTAGATTTGTTAAACTTAATCTTCTTTCACAAAAGAAGGGGAGTGTTGGTCTAGTGGTTAGAGCAGTGTGCTTGTGCTATCAGAAGTTTGCAAATACCTGGTTCGATCCCTACAGCCTCCATTCTGGGTTCCAGAGCAAAATACTTAACCACACACTGCTCCCAAAGCGTCACACAATGGCAGCCTACTGCTCCTCAAGGGGATGGGTTGAAATGCAGAGAACAAATTTCCCTATTGTAGGACAATAAAGGGATTTACAATTAGCACCGGTTGATTGACATGTTGCACAAATATTCAGAAACAGTGCGATCTCCTTTAGCTCCTCACATCTAATGTGCAGATTGATTTTTTTTTTTCTTTTGCTTTATCATCTACTTGAATTTAGCAAAAACAAAAGGTCACACGGAACCTTGCCCTGCACTGTGAAAAGGTGCGTCTTCAGCTGTGTGCATGTTGGATAGCAGGGCTGTTAAGAACCGAAGCCTGGAGTGGTTGATAATTTGGCCGCCACATATTCTTCTTCCTATTGGATTATTTACAAATGCACCTGTAGTGGTTTTTGATGCTCTGAATAAGGACATTTGCTCAACTTATTTTTTTTCTAGGACACTGACATTTTATTAAACATATTCATACAAATACAACTCTTAAATGTACAATTTTTACTATAAAACTGATTTGATAGTAATATTTGAAAGTGGCACTGAAGAGTAGCTAGATTATGCACCAGAACAGCTCAATTAGGTTTATTCAATTAAGCCAGCTTACACATCCAGCGTTCAGCAGGTGGGGATGCTACAAAAACCCAAACGAAATAAAATAAAGATGAATGTGTACCCTGTCTTTTTGTTACAATCATTATGATATTGAATATGCATGGGAAGTAAAAGTGCTTTTCTGTTTCTCCATATTATAGTAAGTAATGAAATTGGGGGCTGGGTGCAACAGTCCGGTCCGTGTAAAATCATTGTAGGTTTTAAGTTGTGAAACGAATGATACATGGATTCAAAAGATGCAGAAAAAATACTATTAGTCTAAAAGATTTACAGTTTATGTTGATTTTATTTTATGCGCTGCATTGATTTCCTGGTGTGATGAGGATTCAGGAGCACTGCACAGCTTAGAGGGAACATTGGTGGCCCGTCTAGTTATTGGTTTAATGGAGCATTTTCACAAAAGACCAAACAGGTTTGGATTTATTTCTGCCTTAATAAAAAAAAAATCGTTTAAAATTAGGATTTTGTGTTTACTTGTGCTGTCTTTAAGTAATACTTGCATTTGTTTGATGGTCTGAAAATAAGTAATCACCTTTTCACACCACGCCACATGTTAGCCTGGTCAGTGAGAGCCATTCTGACATTCACACCAACTTTATATGTTTTTGTTAAATGTTTAATGAACCTCAAATATATATAAAAAGAAAAACAAAGCATGCACCATGCATGAGTACATTCCTCAAAGTGTAGTTCATAAAATCACAAGAAATGTAGTCAGCCATCCAGAGGCTTGAAAACTTTTGCAAGGTAACTGTGTTAAATGTTAGAAAAGAAATAATAATGTTGATGCATGTTGATCCAGAATTCATCTGATGCTGAAGCAATAGTAATTACCTCTATCTGGAGGAGGGTGGGAAGGTAATAGTAGGAGCAGATGAAGGCTGGCCTGCTCTGTCCTCTTCCCTCGTTAGTTAGGAATTTGTTTACCCTTCGTCTCAAGCTGTGACCTGTAATAGACCACGAAGCCCTCTGGTCAACAGAGGATTACCCAAGAGCCTCTCCTTAGGGCGAGGGACACACACACACTTCCACCATGGTTTGCACTGGGCGATAGGCCCCCTAAGCCCCACTGATAACACCTCTTGCTAATGGCAATTAGTCCATTAGATCCTTGTTAATGCCCAGTGACTTAGAGGCAGTTTAGGTAAATGAATCTGGGAGGATCGGCTCTACGTGTCCTATCTCTTTTTACCTGAAGATATGGACCCTTGTTAAAATAGCAGGGGAGGGTATTTTCATCAGCGTTTATTAGCAGTTTGAGGAAAAGAAAAAAAACAAGAAGCAAGTTGGAGATGTGGAATTAGAGTCTAAATGTGTGAATTAAGATAAAATGAAATGTTGGGAATCAGACGGTAAAACGCAGAACATAACCAGAGCCACTTTTCATTTTTGGTTATATGTGTAAGAATTCCAATTTAGTCCCCAGAAAATACAAACACAGAGGACAATGCTGAACACCAGTAGCTATCAGAGGATCTGACCTAAGTACCTGAAGCTTAAGTGCTGATCTTTAAATGTTGTTGCTGCGCTTCTCCTCCACAGTCCCCATTAGAGATCATTGTGTCAATCTTGCAGAGTCTGTGTTGTTCTCTGAGGTCCTGAGCCTCCATGTTGGAGACAAGACGACACAGGAACAGCGTGGAAGTTTGGAGGGAAGCCCAAAACTGCTAAATAACCTACTGCTGTAGTTTTTTTTTTTTTTTGCTTCTGGATTTTTCCTGTGCGCAAAGACAACATACACCTGTTTGACAAATGGGAGCTTCAACTTGTTTACTCTGCAGTAAAAACACGATAAAATGACTAAATCTGCAAACATGTTTAAGAAAATTGTTAACAGTAAAGAATAAAAGGCATTCCTAGACTCTGCAAGGAAAGTACAAAAGAATATTAGCAATATTTTTTTTCGTACTGAAAATATAATTTCAGGCTTTTGTGCCGATGCAAATTTTAAGGCGCTCCTCTTTCTTAAACCAGTCTCTATGGTCATAACTACCACATCGGCAGCACCAGTCTCATTGGAACTGATGCTGCACAGTTTTTTTTCTTTTTGCATTCTGCTGCCAAATGCTTCTATTAGCTTTTGGTCGATTGTATGCATGCTTAAAAAATGCATTTTTAGAAATAGTGCATGATATATGCATATGATGATATTATATCTGGCACATAAGGATTAATCATGTAACCTGTCAGAGTCCTAAGGATGTGAAGCCTGAGTGGAGTAGAGGAAAGCAGAACAGAAAGTGTAGAGGAGGAAGGTTGTGATGATAATAACAGAGAAGGACATTAAGATGATAATGCAGAGTTTGCTGCAATTGATGAGGATCTATAAAATGCTGCACCCTATGAACTACTAACCGGTGACAGGATGAGGCTAGGAGCCATCTGTTCAATTCATTCTGCTCAATGCGAGTGACTGGATCCTTCTGACATAATACTGGGCTTAGAGACTTGAGCATGAAGGCATCATATTCAGTATGAAACAAAAACGACCAAAAGTAAACAGGATGTGGAGCAAACGGAGAAGAACAGGAGCAACGGAGAGATGTCAAAAAATGGACGGTGTAACGGAAAGATCCGGCAGAGAACAATGAGGAGAAAAGAGCTTATAAGCTGTAGAAAGATGTTGAGAGTAACAATGCAAGCCGGTAATAAATCAAAGGATGATGAGAAAAAGCAGCGTTTGAGGAAGGTACACTAACCTGACTAAAGCTAAACAGGGATACATGAAACCCCAGAAAAACAGTGAAAAGAGCATAAGAATGAAGTTAGAAGCTAATAAAAAATGAAATAAATTGAAATGGCAACAACTGCAGAAAGAAATACGAGAAAATTACTAAAACAGAGAAAGCCTCATGTAGTTGTTTGTTCGGACTATAGCAAATTAATGTGCTCTTTTTCTCAGATCTTTCTTGGTGATTTTAAAAACCTTGCATATTTTTGTACCACTCAACTACTTTGTACAGCTTTGGGATATTTGTAGCAATAATTTGACTAATTATATTTCTAAATGCTATTTTCTTCAGGCTGATGTCATTTTTCATCGCTCCTTTGCAAATATGCAAACTAACATATCTTCTTAGTGCAAATGCAGGTGCATGCGCTCTGTGGATGTAAAGCAGTGTGGCTTCAGCTTTTTAAACCCCAAAAAGGTGCAACTGCACACATTACAAGGCCTAAGAGGGGTGGAGTCTTCGGGTGAACCCCCTCTCCAGATGACAACGGACAGCAGCTGATGAATTGTGGGACTTTTTGCATCAAGACGGGTGCTGCAGTCGCACAAAGTCAACTTCTAGGGAGGGAGTTTCCCTTCAAAATGTCGTTCATTGGAAAAACACGCTGGCTCTAAAACAAAGAGCAAACAAATGTGGATGAATAGGCGACCTACATGTCTGTTTGGCGGGTTGAAGGAGTGGCGAGTGAAAAGCAAAGAGAAATATGCAGTCTGACATTTTCTACTGTGGACAAAGTTTACTGTCCTTTCATGGAGGCAGGTAGTGATGTACGGAATGGATCGGGTCATTTTCTAACCCCCATAGGGAAGATTTTCCTGGAAAAATAGGAGAAAATTGATGATAAAGCTGAATCGATTTTGGAGAGAAAAAGGAAAGTTTAGGAAAAAAATGAATTGCTGCCCATGATTTTCTCCCCACAGAAATCCTGCATAAACCTACATACGTTCACTTTGCCATCTATCAACCTTCAACTTTATGTGTACTTACCTGAAATTAAACCAAAGCCAAAGAGGACAAAAATGGTTTTTGAACAAAGCCCACAGTGTGTGAGAAACACCGTGGGTGCTGCCGTGTTTATCAAAGGACTTGTTGTCAGAAAGACAGATCGCGGCTCTTTGTCAACATGAATCTACGTGTTGACCTTCATTATTTATTTGGTTGCTACCATGACGACAGCTGGATGGCCCTGATGTGCAGGGCGTCTTGATTGCTCTGACGGCATCATTCTCCAAGATGACACATCCAGCGTTTTACAGAAAACTATGCAGCCTGAAACTTTGAAGAGCTTTTCATCAGGAGATTATCAACAGAAGGAGGAGGGAAATGAAGCTTGGCCTGTTTTCTTAGCCCAAGTAAAACACTGATATAGTAGCACTAAAACCGAGGTTTTTAACGCATAACAGATGTGCTTATACACCGACTCAACACCAGGATGCAACAACCTCTACGTTATTTGGCACTTCTGGGAAAAATGGATCCAAAGCCCAAAAACATATCAATCTTTTATTGCTGTAAATCAACGCTGTACAAAAATGGACAAGACCTACATTAAATATAAGTAAAATGATTTACTGAGAAGCACAAAAATCCTACATTAAACAATAATTTGTTTTAAAAAGAATAACTGGTGTTGCCTTAAGTGCCGCCTTAATTATTTCAATAAGATAAATAGAATAAAATTAATTTCTAAACAGAGATCCTGACTTCCTGTATCACTGTGTTATTAATATGATATAAAACAGGGTCCAAAAGTCACTCTTAAAAATGGGAAATAATAAGAATATGCCTGTGTGTTAAAGCAGAACGGTGTTGATCTTTATGCATTAATAATTTGGTGCAAGAAAGTTGTTATAAACCTTAGAAACTTGGACATATTTAAAATAAGAGCAATAATAATTAAACTTAAGACAATAGAAGTGGAACGGCTCCAGCAATGGACACCTAAAGGAGATGCAGTTTTTGGTGTGCAAGAGATATTAACGACAGCATTCATATTAAATTGTTAGATAAAAGATTATTTATTGAAGCCTTTAACACATTTTTTAGACATAACCATTGATTTAAAAGTTTGACGTATGTTTACCAAAGATTTCTGTTATAAAAACAGTAAATGTTTGATGAAGGAAGTTTTCTCCAACTGTCCATCAGTATTCACATCCTTGTTGGTAATATTCTGAAAAAAAAAAAGATCAAAATAATAAAGTATAATACTGAATAAATCCTTTTAGAAAATCCTTTCCGTTTTCAACAGCCTTGCCACTTTTTATTTTTTTTTCAACTATTTTTAACCAGTGTTACTGTCATTTTTTTAAACATTATTTCCATCCATTTTGGTTCAGATCCCGATTCAAGACATTTTTCTCTGGTAAAATATGAGAAACCTTGACCTCTGATCAAACCAAAATAACCCAACATGGCCTGCAGTTGCTGCTAGCTATTATTTATTGGAGACACGTAACCCCATTTCCTTACAGTAGACCATAAATAATCTTATAAAAGTTGTTTTAGACCTCAGCAGCCTGAGCAAGCATAAAACCTCCCTCTGGCAGATAGCAGCTGATCTGTAGTCAGTAAGAAATGTCCCTAACTACACGCTTCTCACTGCTGAAGTTGAGTTCAATAAAAAAAAAGAAACAAAAAAATCAAAGGACAGAGTAGCAAAAAACTTTAAACTTTCACAGCTTTCCAAAAACAAACCCAACAAAATAAAAATATGCATGTTTTAATTTTGTCCCGAAACGTTAAGCCATTTTTTACAGGATTATATTTTTCTTACACTGAAGCAGACCTTCCTGTGAAGTTTTAAATGTGGTTCTTCCCTTTACCTGAAGGTTATTCTAAATGTTCTTTGGCCTTTTAGCTTGTTATCCTTACATTTTTTTTCCAGAGGCAGAACCAGACCTTAGCACTGACCTGAGATTCTTTTGGGCATTAAAATGACTCCTAAAAAAGAATAGAACCAGTTTTAAAATGAATCTTTAGAGAACAACATGTTGATAATACTATAATAATTTTATTAAATACATGGAACCAAAACAGTCCAGTTTAGTGAAAAAAGAAAATTTTATCTCAGGGTTTTATTTTACTTTAGATTGTGCTTTTATTTCCCCACGCCTGGACCATCATACAGGCTTGTTTTTATGTTCAAATAAAAAGGAACATATTTACCCAGTGTCAGTGCCAAACACAGGAAAAAAGACACACTGCTTAGATCTCTTAGAGTTTTACTATCCTTAAAGCACAAGTTTAAAATCAGAGGAGAGAGATCTGTTACATCCATCACTTCCAAAGTGTGGATTGCTTTAAACAGCCTTGTCAAGTTGGCAGAGAGAGCATAAGAGCTGAAGCCTCTCAGGCTTACTTATGATTTCTTTTAATAGATAAATGTTTTCAATATATTGTGTTTTTTTATTTCAAATATCTGTTTCATCAGTATTTATGCTTTTGTGAAAAGAATATGTGGTATTTTACCTATGAAAAGTGCTCCACGACATAATAAAATAAAAGACCGGAGATAATTTATTTTTAATAAGTCACCAAAGCTCTAAAAAGCAGGAAGATGTTCAGAGAACTTACAAAACTACTGATAAGAATAAGCCGTGCAACATCAGCAGGAGTTATTTAAAAACCTTTGCACAGTGAGTTGAATGTCAGGGCTTATATTTTGACTCCTAGTCAGACACAAGTGATGCGGTGTTTCCGTCACTGCACTGAGAAGCTGAGATCCATGAGGCAGAGAAATGCTGGTCTGAAGTGCAGGGCATGCTTTGATGTGGGCCTAATATGGCTTGTAAAAAAAGGGATCCTGCACTTAAAAGTGTTGCCTGATGCTGTCCAGACACCCCTGTGTAAAAGTGTGTGTTGTATAAAGACTACTGGGACTGTAGAAGGTTCATGTCTGTCAACCCAGTGTTATAAAAAGTGATGTAAACATTCAAAGAAAAGTCTTGGGAGAGAGAGAGAGTTTGGTCTGGGAGGAGAGAATATAATTGTGAGTAGCCTATTAACCCTTGTGCAGCTGTTTAATTGTACATTAACTGAAATTGTTCTGTTTTTTCTTGCCCTTCATAAGAAAAAATGAATGAAAAATGTTTCTGAAGCAGCAAGAATGTAACAATAATTATTAACAATCTGTACATGGATTGATTAAATCCATCTAAATCGCATCATTTACACATTCCTCCTGTTTTTTTTAATTGCAGTTGTAGATGTGTTAAACATAGCTTTAAAAGATGTATGAACATATGAATGATGATCTCTGTACATCAAATCAAACATTTCTCTTTGGTCATTTATGATTAGCAAAGAAATATTTTAACTTGTTCAAACTAATTTTAGACAAAATTTTGCATCATTATCAGAACTAATACTGAAGTTTGTATTCCCTAAGATATGCCTTTAATGAATTTGGGGAAAGCATGGATGATGATTTCAATGCTTTGAAAGCTTCTGATAGGTTAATGCAATGTCCTTTTTCTGCCGTTATTAATAAATCAAAAGAAAACAGCCGAGCTTTTAGGAAGTGACTGATTGACTTCAGGTATCAAGATATCAAGGTGCCTTGTCTATTTGTTCAAACATTGCATGTTTAAAAACTTGTCATCTTTGACGGGTTATGGTGCAAAACTTTATATTTTAGAGCAGAAGACTTAGGAAAGATACTAGCTGACGCTGGTTAGGGAGGTTCATCATCCACAGTAAAACAAATCCTTTACCAATGAGCCAAAGGCTACTCAACCCTTTAGTCGTCCGGAAGAACAGCTTACTACAAAAAGAAAATATTAAATACTGCAAATCCACTCAGGACCTTTGAGACATTTTCTGATTAAATTAAAATATTGTATATGTGAACGATTCATTTGATTGTTTTTAGGCACACAAAAAAAATAAGTTGAATTCAATGTTTATGGGGGCTGTTGTTTGCACATCCTGTAGGTAACAAAATGTCTAACTGACAGGTTATACGATGGATCTGATGGATGTTTCTAATGCTTAAACTCAGGGCTATCCTGGTAAATTACAGACTAAGGATGTGTTAAGTACACCAGGGAATCCTTTATCTGGATAATCAGCTCAAACAAAGATAAGGAGCTGTTATGGCAGGCATAAAAATCTTTAGATAACTCATTAAAAAGGGAGTTACTCAGGCCTCTGCTGCTCAGACAGGCTTGTGCTCCTTAGTATATCATAGGGGGAAAATTATCCATAAAATATAGAATAGAAAGGAAAATTACAACTCACAGGAAACCCACAGAAAAAGGACAGAAACTGAGAAAGCGAGTACAGAGAGAGGCAAAGTTTTCAGACAGATTGCAGGGAGTTTGGTGTACTTTGGCAGGGTGCAGGGTAGGAGCTGGGGGCTGAAGAGTGTAGATCACAGTGCAGCAAGGAAGAGGTCAGGGCCAGTGCATTTAACTCTTACATTGATTGTTATGAAGGGCCATGTGTCAGCATCCATCTGACCACTTTATAACTCTTGGCTGTTCCCTGTGTCTCTCCTGCAAAAGGTCTTAATGCATTCTCTTTGACCTCTCTGGTGTAAATCAAATATCTGGCCTCAGATCTTGCGAAGCTGAACGGCCCTGATTTGGTATGTGTGAGACAGAGGGAGGGAGAGTACAGCAAATCTGAGACGCCAGGACAAAACGGCATCAAAATCAACAGAAATGATAGGAAATAAAAGTAGGTGAACCGGATTGTTAACTGAATTTTAAACTGAACTGAATTAAACTAAGAATATTATTTGTTTGAGTAAATTGTAAAGTATATTACACTAAGAGATACAAATAATTAGATTAATTTCAATTTTTTTTTTTAAATAACTTAGAGAGAAATAGATTATTATTTGAATTACATTGCATGAGTGCACAGTAAACTGAATTGTAGATAAAATGGCATTGAATTTGAATGAATGAAACTGAAGTGAATTAAAGTGAACTGTGAATAAAATGGAAATTTGAAATCTGAAATGTGAATTATGCTGAACCTGAGCTTAAGCTGGACTAAAATTAATTTGGTTGAACTGAAAAAAAAAAGTCCAAAGTTTGATTTATGATACTGACAACTTTTCCAAAATATGAACTGAAGTGAAACCCAACTGATTTGAACTGACAGAACATTGTGGCATTTGTTGGTTTATATTTTTTATATGGTATATTTGTCCATTTAAAGCTGAAGGGTTTTTAGCCAGAGCCTAATTAGGGACTGGTTTAACCAATCAGCATGTACCATCCTGTATGCTGATTGGCCAGTTGGTGTACAAGCGTGAACTTGTCATTGATTTATGAGATTTTTTTTTTTAGGATTGCACTTTTCTTTTAAATAGAACTTTGTTTGAAAAGACCCCACAAGCTGACATGTGTTGGTCTGCTAATACTTCAAATGTTGCTAAAGTGTTCATTTTAGCAGTTCATTCACCCCCTTATTGCACCTTGGAAGATGCTGAAGTGGTCTGAGTTTTGATCTCTTGAATTGACTGAATAGAACTAAATAACAATTTAAACTTCAATGTGTTATGAAACCATTTTAACTCTGAACTGCCCCATACAGAAATTAACTGCAACTGATTAGCAAATTGAATTTAATTTCCAATTTAACTGAACCAAACTGAAATAGAGTGAAATTAATTAGAAGGAAATAATAAAAGAAAGAATCCACAGAATGATAATAATTTTAGGGCTACAGTTATCATTATAGTTTGTACAGTATGAAAATAACTAATAATGAGATTTACTAATAAAACAAACATAACAAGTGATTATATTGAAGAAAAAAGTCAATCTATAAAACAGGCAAATTAAACAGGCTTAAGATTAATCAAAAATAGTAAAATAATATCAAAGCTACAGAAACTGACACAACACCAGGCAAATTATAAGTCACTAAATCTACATATAAATCAGGAAATATTATTATGAACTTATTTTTTTTTAACTAAAGTTTAGATTCCTTCTTGAAACACCTGCTACACAGAATGACAATATTTTTGTATTAAATTGGATGTTTTCATATCTAAACACGTCTAAATATAAGGACGTCTGATCTGGTTTAACTGTCAACAACAAAAGCATGTCTTTAAAAAGGGTCATAAAAAGCAAGAAATAGAAGTAAGTTGAAGCAAATTACATTCCTTTCTGAAAACCAGTGTTTAAAAGGCGCTAAATGCAGCTTTTATACGTGTTTTTTAAGCATCTGATGGTGATTGCAGTGAGCCTCCAGGTGCACAGCGTTACAGTCTGTAAGTCTGGGTGTGTTGAACTCACTGTAGATTTATGCTCTCCTGGGCAAACATGCTGTGCACAAACAGTCCTCCTACTGAAACACCCCTAAAATACAGCGCCTACCCCTGAAACAAGAAGGTAGCAGAAAATCTATCACAGCAACACTGATGTAAAATTAGATAAATAATAATAATAATGAAAGCAGACCCTTTCTATATTCTGGTCATGCTTCCATGTCATTATGTCTAGATTGCCAGAAACTCTGTTCTCAGCATTCCCAACATTCCCATGTAGCTCTTGACCCCTGACAGCCTTAAATTATTAACATTCCCATATGGGCTTAAATCCCCTGATCGCTGCTTGCAGCACCATTTTTCATGTGTTTTTCATTCAAACCAGGAGAGAAATATCTTATTTCTAATCTGAGTCTGTGTCTGCATTGCTGCTGTGTGCTAAAAGTCCCCAAATGCATCACAGAAATAAAAGTTTTTACATTTTGCAATTCTGAAACAAACAAGAACTTCACATTGGGCAGAGCGGTGGGATCGTGTGAGTAAAACCAACAGGGGGCAGTAGTTTACCTCTTTCAGCTTACTGGTGTGGCTGGTTCTCTGACAGGATGCAGCACTGCTTGCACAAAAGGTTATGAATGAGCCCCCTATTCATCACAATTAATCAAAGGGCCAAACCCATTAACTGTCAGACGGAAGACAATTTGCTTCGTGCGAGAATGATGGACTGCTTCACAGCGGAGACACGTGATGACCTCAGACAGGTGATGGAGAGTTGGTTGGTTTGTTTGTCAGATTGCTGTTCCTGGAAAAAAAATGATGGATATGACTGTTTGTGCTTTGATATATATTCACAATGTTTCCATATTTTTCTGTTCTTTACTTAATCCATTTAAAGTCAACTGTATGGACTAATGTTAAAAGCTTCGTCTTATATCTGTTAAAATGAACAAATTCCAGTTGTTTCATTGCGGAGGACGGATTACAATTTGTCCAGATCAGATGTTAATCAAAACTTGTTCCTATTAAACAACAAAGCAAAAGCATTACAAGAAAGTCTGTGTTTCTGTGTCTAAATGGGTCCATAAAGAAGATACATAATGTTGTTAGGATGCTACTTCTGTTTAAAGATGAAGACATTTTAGAAATGTTGCTACAAGCTATGAAGTCAAATGATCTGTTTTAGCTATCAAGGAGAATCAAATTTTAAATCTACAGTTTTCATACATCTTCCTAATACTGTGTAGACCCGTCTGCCTGGGATTACATTACGTATTTTATCTTTCTTTCTAAGAGGTTCTCATAATAGTTTGTTGTAATTGACGTTAATTTTACCTGAAAGAACCTGTGTAACTGGGTCTGACTGACAGGTGCTCTAATATACCTTTTTTCAGGCCTGTCCACACATTTTCTGTAGAACAGAGATTTAACATCTTCAACCAGTAATTGCAGAGACCCCACTGAAAGATACAACCACAATAAGAAACCTTTGAATTAAACATAAGATGGTCACAGAAAAACATTCTCCTTGATGTCTTAATTTGTTGGCATATTCATTGTGGCTGTCCATGTGGAACACCCCTTTGTACCAATCTTCAACTTTGGATCTGATGTCTTTAGATCTTTCGCCATGATGGCTGCAAAATGCCACTGAAGCATGTCAACGTTTTTTATGTTCTTCACAGCCTTGTAAGGTTCCTCCTCTTTCCCTTAGGTGTACTGAGGGTCATTACAGTAGAACCAACCAATTCAATCTAAGTTTCATTAGACAACAAGATTTTCCTCCTGGAATTTGGGTAAATTCAAATTCTCCTTATGATGGCTGGACATTTCCTTCATAGATGTTTCAGCAAATAGACCCAGCCCCTTGAACTGCTGGTAATTGGACCCAAAGGTAACCAAACTTGCCTAATTTGTTTAGATTTTTCATAATTGCACAGGAAAGTAGTGTGTCTACCATAAAATAAATCCTCAGACTTGCATCCAGTAAACTATTTCTAATAAATGGATGCATCATTGTGTAAAGTCGTAGAAATCTTACTAAATTTGAGTTCTGACTTTTAAAAAAGTAAATTCATAATCTTACCATTTTAGAATCTAATGATTAAAAAATAATTTTGTTAATCATAAAAAAGGGAGAGTTTAAGAAATAAAGGATAGTGTCTTCTTATATTGTGTGTGCATATGTACAGTTTCTTATCTTTATATAACATGCATAATAAACCATAAATATGGAATTTTTATTTATATAAAAATATAAATGCAAACCTTGTTCAGAAACAAATTTTTTACCTACGTTTTAGCTAGAAGGCAGTCTTTGATCAATTCTGTTAAGGCATTTCATAGCATATCGTACATGCATGTTTGCATCATGTGATCATTTCTGATCTGAACGTGTCTGAGCTGTGTTTTATCAAAAATTTTTATATTTTTTGACTTGAAATATGGGTATATATAAAAAAAAAAAAAAAAAAAAACTGTTTTCTCACCCCTCGTGGGGTGGTATGCATCATCCTCAAGCTCAGGTCCTCTACCAGAGGCCTGGGAGTTTGAGGGTTCTGCGCAGTATCTTAGCTGTTCCTAGGACTGGTAGGATTTTTTGATATCAGCCACTTCTTCTATTTGTCTGTGGTATATGCCGTGCAGTGGCTTGTCCCTCCATGATGGTTCTCCTTCCTCTTTCTTGTCCTCGCTTTCGGTTTTCTCCTGCCTGAGGTATTCACCAAGCCATTTGTCTTTGGGGCCATCTTTCTGATGTACTCCTGGGTCTTAGTTGTTTCATCCTGGACAGTGGTCTTGACACTCACTAGCCCTCGGCCTCCCTCACTACGCTTGGCATACAGTCTCAGGGTGCTGGATTTGGGGTGGAACCCTCCATGCATTGTGAGGAGCTTTCTTGTCTTGATGTCAGTGGCCTCTATCTCCTCCTTTGGCCAGTTTATTATACCAGCGGGGTATCTGATGACTGGTAGGGCATATGTGTTGATGGCTTGGATCTTGTTTTTTCCCATTCAGCTGACTTTTCAGGACCTTCCTTACTCTTTGTAGGTATTTAGCTGTGGCAGTCTTTCTT